>JAECUM010042643.1:0-33581 GCA_016617855.1 Megalonaias nervosa
TTTGATCGTTCACTCGATTCCACGATGAAATTTGTTTTATCGATATAACAGAATGGCTAATTGCATTTCTTATAAATTTGTTATTCTATTTCAAAGAGAAAGTGTATCATTCAAATGTCATGGCCAATTTCATTTTATTTATGTAATTGATTAAATAGTTATATGTTGCATACGGGGGCTCGTGTTGTTCTATTCTATATATTTGCTCAGATTTCCGTTATTTCATCCATTAATTTAATATTTTATGTTATTTGCTCGTTCCAGGCAGTTATACAGACCATGCAAATAACGATAACTAAACCAAAGGCACCATAACAAATGGACACCATAAAAACCAACTTACGTTATTACAATACTGTCTTTTGTAGGTACAGGCTCCAGTTGCTCCAACATGACTTAAACACAAAATGTAAGCTGTTTTATCTGTTAAAACCCATATCGAACTCAGCTTTCATCCCATCCAACTGGAATATTTTAAACTTTACTACAGATTCATGTTCTAAGGGTGATATCCCAACCCAGGTGGTAATATAGTGTAGTATGGTAGAGAAGTCACACTATGTATATAACAAGAAGTAAAACATGCATAAAAAATACAGGACCTTATCTGTAAATACTGACCGTAACTGAACGTTGCAATGGTAATTTGAACACCAGTTATGATATTCAAAAGATGAGTACACTATATTATGCGTAGTCACCTACAATCCAATATCAAGCAGCTAATCTCTACGTATATATTGTTTGTCTTGAAATACTAATCTATACGCAAAAGCCTGAAATTATTAATTATACAGAACAGTGATAGAATTACAGAAAAGGATCTTCTACTCCAAGATAAATGTTTAAGAAATACTGACAGAGATGAAGACAAAGGCAATTTGTATAATGTGAACACAAACTGAAATTTTAGAAATATAAAGATCCAGTTCTTGATGTATTTTTAATTAGCTTTCGAAATGGACCCAGTGTGTACACTGTACAGACTACTATTCAAAATTAAAATGGACCCATTGTGTACACTGTACAGATTACTATTCAAAATTAAAATGGGCCCAGCGTGTACACTGTAAAGATTACTATTCAAAATTAAAATGGACGCAGTGTGTACACTGTACAGATTACTATTCAAAATTAAAATGGACCCATTGTGTACACTGTACAGATTACTATTCAAAATTAAAATGGACGCAGTGTGTACACTGTACAGATTACTATTCAAAATTAAAATGGACCCAGTGTGTACACTGTACAGATTACTATTCAAAATTAAAATCCACTGGAACAATAGTATTTTCTAAAATTAATAAATGCATGATAACAGTTCTCTTACGTTTTTTTACAGAAAGTATAGACCAATAAGTACATCTTCGGTTTTACTTTCTGACATTACTAGTAATGTCAGGGGAAAAGTCTCAAGATCTACTTGTTGTTCTAACAAAAAGTAGAGAAGGTAATGCCATTAAATGTCTGTTAAGGCCCTCGCCTCTCGTGACACATACAGCTAGCTTGTTAAATACATAACGTGCACAGTTAAAGGAAGGTCCACAGGGCGCGAACACAAGATCACACTCTCACCAACCAAAAAAAACTCTTACCTAATTGAACTAATTTATATGAATTCATGTTATAAAAAAAAACAATTATGGAAGATCACTTTTAAAGTGGAAATACGTCTACTCCTCTTCTATTGCCCAAACAAGCTTTTCCCAGTTAAACCTATGTACACAGAAGCAAACAATATGCTGAATCTCGTCTGGAATGACATTATCACGATCATTTCCTGACATTGTAACCAAGGGAATTACCTTGCCTCGTTCAATACAAAGCTTCTTCATCAGAACCCAATGCATTTGAAAGCAACAGAGTTCATCTTTCTTAAAGTTTTCAGTGAGTACCAAAAGCACTTTAGAACTTTCCTTTACTTTCTCCTCAAATTGCTTAAAAATGGTTTCTCCAGGCATATAATCTCTCTTTGTGAAACAGCCCTTAAAGCCATACCTTCCTTCTAATGTTGGTAGCAGTTCAAACTTCACCCAGTCATTGTCCTTTTCGCTATTAATGACCAGGAAGTCATAGTTACATTTGGGGAGTCTTCGTTTAGGTTGTCTCTGGCTTACGGATATGTTAAAAGGAAAGGTGGACTCATTTTCTACCTTGCAGTACTTTAAATATATTGTATCATATTTATCCTGCCGTTTTACCAACTTCATGTGAGAGTCCTCATCAAAAGTGCTTATTCTAACAAGCTGATTAAGTACACTTATACAATCTACTTTGAGACTGAAACACCTGCTTAACGTACGGTGATATTGTGGATGAAGTCCTTTTTTGTAGGTCTTATCATGCCTTGATTCATAGTACACTGATCCCCTTTCCGCCCGCATCCAGCAAGCTTGGTAATGAAGGTCAGATATACAGACCATGACATGCTGTTCTACGATTTGTTCATTAATGTCATGGTTAGCACAAGAAATATATCCTCTCTGGAAAGCCTCAAGTAATATTTGTGCTAGCTTGACATTAAAGGTCATCAAATGATCAGCAATATCTTTTGCAAAAGATGGACAATACTTAGCTATCGCTGAGTACAAGGCAACAGGATTCAATCCATGTCCACAGTCGTCTTTCCGAAGTTTGCTGTTTTGGCATCTTTTGCATTGGATTTCATCAAGACACTTTGACATTTCGGAAACGTACCAAGATCGGAGCAATTCATCCATGTGGTAAGCACTCTGGTTTGCTTTGCCCATTTTTACTCGACTCCCTGATGAAGATGAAAGGTAGGACTGATCATTCAAATGTTTTAGGCAATCTTCAATCAGTGTCTTCTTCCGAAAAGAAACAATATGGAGAAGAATGTCAAGGACAGTATGAGGAAAAGCGTTTAGATTTTTAGAGGACAGACACAAGCATATCAGTTTATCCTGCTTTTCTTCCTTCTTTTGGAGAATAAATTTAATTACTGATACCAATGCTTCAGTACTGATGGTCTGCCAATCTGGATGCTTTTCGTCTCCATTTTCGGAGCACGTCTTTTTATCCACTTTTTGGTTTTTACACAGACATTCTTTCCTCTGCTTACCATGATTGTGTTTGTTTAAACCGTCTTTGTCTGCAATAGAAACAAGTTTTTCGATGTCAGGACACTTTCCTATCATCACATTTTGGTAGTCTAGAACTGTCTTTGTATTCATGCCTTCATAGGCGCAGTCAACAGTGTCACCCGTAATAATGTCACTAGTATTTTTCTTATCATTGAGACTATCTAATACGGTTTCAGACTTTGATCTTTGCCTTTCGGGTTTTCTAGAACACACTAGATTCCGATTTTCCTTAGAAAATACATCTCTTTGACGACTTTCATTCTTGTCTGACATTGACAGGTTGTCCTTTTCTGGATCTGATTGTTTAACAAGATATTTATTTTCTTCACCAACATGTAGCCAGTACAAAATTGTTTCCAGCAAAATTTGTTTCTCTTTAACATCTTTTTCTACACCGAGTATCATCATATAACATTTCATCATGGATAAATAACTGGATGAAATGTTGTTTCCGGTATCCAAACCTAACTCAACAGCTCGTTTAAATGACTCTAAGGCTGGACGATACTGTCCCATATCAAGCAAACAGTTTCCATGCGCTACGTGGGCTGAATCATGCTTATCACCATCAAGATGCTGCAGAGCGTGGAGAAAATTTTCTAGAGCTTTTAAATATAGCTTGTGTTTTTCTTTTTTGTCAAGGGTATGATCTCGTGCTTTGTAATGATATGCCTTTCCCAGAGTCACAAACAGATTTGCAGTTTGGTTTTTACTGGACGCTCTTTCTCCATGTTCTATGGCCATGTTTATCAGTTCCCGATCTTTGCATGATTCGTATTTTTCTACATGACAGACATGGAGATCAGAGCTCACAGACCATGCAAACCAGTTTCCATCAACTGACTCATCGATCTCACGTGCCTCCGTAATGAGTTCTATTGCTTTACAAACGTCGTCAAATTTGAGATGAATGGCATAGCGAATTAAAGCCTCCGTGTTTCTTTGAATTTCTAATGCTCTGACAAAGTAATAATCAGGATTATTCAATTCCGGTCCTTCAGTTAAGTTTACTAAACTATCTGTTTTTTTCTTGGACTGAAAAATTCCTAAATAGGTATTAGCAATAGAGATTATATGACTATGTCTCTCTGCAATCTTTGCTCCAATCACTTCTTTTAATGTCTCTGTGCCTTTTGTATAACAATCATTGAACTCATTTGACGGCTTGCTGCAAGTATTAATCATTCTCTGCAAGGACTGGGCATACCACAATTTCCACTGAAGTTCAGCAAGTTTCAAATCTGAATCCTCTGTTTTTCCCAGCAAATCTTTTGAAATTTGCAAGCACTCTTCAAATATCTTCACTGCCCTTTCGTATCTTTTAAGCTCATTCACTTTTGTATGGCAGTCAAATAAAATGGCAAATCCTTGCTCTCCAAGATAGGTGGCTTTTTTTTTGCTGTCATCAGAACACATCCAATTTGGCTTATATTTGTCTGCCTTGACCCAGTCCCCTAGTTTTATGTACACGTGATGGAGATTGCAGAGTGCATTTTGATTGTCCATATCAGTTTTAAGAACCTGCTTAAATTCATTACATGCTTTCAGGTATTCTTTCTGGTAATAGAAGAATGCACCTTTTAGGTTACCGATGGCACAGCAAGTAACAACATATTTACACGTGCTGCAGCGATCAAATGGATCCTCGTTGGAACGGCAATTGTTGCAGCGGAAATCCCTGAGAATTTTATCCATGATGGCTATGTTTCGAGAAATTTGATATTGGCCATGAACCGATGCTGCATTAAGATGGAGGTCAAGATGCCCTGGACGGACATATTCTTCACTTGATAATTCTTTCTCCATTTTAATATTTCTCAATTGTTGCTTATCTGATCTTGCCTGTCCGATCATCTGAAACAACAACAACAAAAAAAAAAAAAAGAAAATTAGTTTGACACATTTTGGTTAATATGCAAATTTAAACTTAGCTTAAGAACTATTTAAACTTTTCGTCCTTAACTTGATATGATGAAATATCTTTCTTACTTCTCGCTTTGCAACAATGGATTTGTCAAAAATATTTAGAAGCCGCCAAGGATTAAAATAAAGTTATATTATATTGAATCAAAAAGGATCTTTGTCTTATATCTGAGGAAACTTGATGATTTCCCCCAGATTCGGCAATCCATCAACTCTTATGCATGAAAAAAAGCCCTCATATAAACGATTTGAAAATATTAGTTGTTTTCCTTTTTACTGCCTTTACTTCTGACACAAATTAGTAGTCAAAAGCACCAAATCATGACAATACAAAATATCAATCCATTGAGACATTTTGAAAAATTTAATACTTATCAAACTAATCTTTAATTATCAAAATACACCAAAAAAGGACTTTTGTAAATTAAACTGTAAAAAGTAAAATTAAAATTTTACATGTAATAATTTTGTTCTGGCAAAGAACAAACCAGTCTTGCCAATGAATATATGGTGAATAAAAAAAATTCTTGAACATGAACATCGATTTTTTATAGTTCCTGAATATACTTCCTATAATCTCAAAGGCATGATGGAAGTCAAATTTAAAGAATGTGGGTGGTACACCATCGCAAAATAGTCATTTTTTTAAATGCTCTCCAACTCAGATTGAATGCTGTTTAAGTAGTGATAGATACTTCGATTGATTGCCATTGCAAATTCTCACACTTACCCCATAAGACCAACCCCCAGAAACACTACTCACCCCACCCATAGGCAATTGTACAAGGTAAGAATGCAGTATTCATAAAAGATACATGCAGTGCCTTCCTGATATGGTACAAAAAACCACTGCCATTTATAAACCATTAAAAAATTCTTTATATCTTCTGCACCACTGACTTTTTTGCTTTGCGAGTTTTCAAGGATTAAAATTCATTCCACGCTAAATTTCTAATTTTCTTACGATATGATTTTGGTAATGTTCATTTTTTAATACCCTACTGATCTTCTCATCATTCTATGCATGATTTGTATTGATTTACTTAAGAACTGAACCAAAATGAAAATAAAAGAAAAAAATGTAATCAATGGTAAAAAGAGGGGGTAGAGGTGTAATTTGACCCTACAAACACGCTTGGAGGATCTGAAGGGGAGGGGGCACTTAGATTTCACTGAAATTCTACAACTTGGACAGCATATCCCACCATGAAGTCATTGACAGAGTTTGAAAGATTTGGTTGGAAAGAAGGGTCTAGTTCAGTGAGTTGTCTGTGAATAGTTACGGTAACAATGAAATTATCATAAATAATAAAGTATGAAGTCACTTGTGCACTGGCTCCTATGTACATGTTACTGAGGTTGTTTCAAAGTAGATTAGAAACCTTTTTTTACCGCAATTTATACAAAACTTTCAGAAACTAACATAAATTAAGTGGTTGTTTACTAATCATTTTAACCATCTTGCAATTACAAAACTCTAATCTTATTACTCCTATCAGTTAAAATTAATTACAATGTATATAGTTTTTATCGTGTCTTGTAAAGTGATATGATCATGTAATGTGTCGAATTTTGAAGAAGTACTGAATCTTGAAGTTGAATAAATTGTGCATTAAGATTTTATCCTAGTCAAGCCAGAAAAGTCTTTGAGAAAGTTCAATTTGATATTTCCCTTATTTCATCTCTGAAACATAAAAGAGCCTACGTTTAAGCTTCAGTGGAATTGACCCAGTCATCGTAACGGTATCTTGGCAGAGAGTACATTAGAATTACCGACCATATTGGTTGTAAAGGACCGCAAGTCAAATAAGTGATCTTCGAAGTAAAGCTAACTGCATCATATTCTAGGCTGTTAAAAATGGATGAAAGACATGATTATTTTGGGGAAAATTTAGGAACAGTTGCTTTCGATTGGTCAGTTAAAATTAAGGCGTAAACTTTAGAAATAATGGGGAATTTAAGGTAGCATCTTGGCTCAGAATTCTTCAGTCAGAAATTTGCCTTGTGAGAAGACAAAAGGATTCGACTCCGTGGGAAACCTAAAAGAATAGTGTTTTCCCTCGTTAAAAAGTAGAGAGGTCAGATAGCTGTCTTTAAAGGAAAAGACAGGCTATAGTGCTAGGACAACGGTTTGTGTGGAAAAGAAACAGCATTAAGGTAAGCAATTTTAATTTCCATGTAATTTTCTATTTTGTTGTTTGGTTTTATGCAATGTGAAGTATTTTACAGGGATTTATGAATTAATTGCCTTTGTCTGTAGGATGATACTGTTTATCGTGTGTTAATGATAATTGCATATTTATATATGATTTTGAAATGCTTAAATGATCTTGCAGGTTATTGGTTACTGTACGCTAGAATTTAGTGAATCTCATGCAATAGTAATCGAGCATTTATCTTATTAAGTAGAACTGACTAGCTAGGTGTAAGAAGTCGTATAGTAACGTATGCAGATATATACGGCAGCATTGTTGTAAACACCGCGCGTGGTAATTTCTAGCTAGGCCTAGAGCAAGAGCGATGAACTGTTTAATTAAGGTCAGACTTGGATGTATATTGCAATAGTCATTTGTACTAGAGGCAACGATTGTACCTTACCTCAAATACAGTAAATTTGTAAGGACAAGTTAATCGTGAACGTCATCATATGTCAAACTTTAGGCAGTGTGGATAGCTATTTACGTTTCTGAATAACGGAAGTAAGAGACTTTTATATATATACGGATAGGTGCTGAACATATATAGCTTTAGTCGTAATCCTGTCATTGAAGGGAACAGCTTTCTATATTCCTCTCCGAGAAACCCGATGAGGACAGTCCAAGAGGAAGGTCAGCAAATAGAGTCAGAATAGAAGGGTCAAGAGGAAGAACCAAGCACACACGCTAGACGTGGAATACACAAAGTCAAGAGAGAACGACGCCAGGTGATGCAAGTCAGGCGTGGACATTGTACTCTTTTCACCACTCGTTACTATGATGAATGAATCCGTAAATTGAACACTGCTATTAAATTCCATTAATGTAAATCGGTTGGATTGTAATTGCAATTTTAGCTTATGTATTAATTAATTAAATTTATTTATTTTATTGTTTAAGGGGGCTCGTATTTGTTTATTTCTTCTCAATAGTCTTGCTTAGTTCTCTGTCAACGATCTATCTATCTATTCACACTGGGCAATAACATCGAGGGGTGTTCATAATAAACATATCACAAAGATTGTCCAGCTTAAAAATAAAGTATTGCTTAAAATTTATAAATGTGTACTGAGAAATTGAGGACACACGCGCACACACACACACACACACACAAATATATATATATATATATATATATATATATATATATATATATATATATATATATATATATATATATATATATATATATATATATATATATATATTGTTTCTTGCTTAGCCTGTATATTGTTTCTTGCTTAGCCTGTTCTGTCCAAAAGGAGATGTCCCTTCCCACTAAAATTCAAGTCTAGCTTGACCCCTGAAAATATGCATAACACCTCCCCTCATCATGACAAAGAAAGATTTATACAATAAAGCTTTCTTTTACATATTAAAGAAACATACATGCAATAATAAAATAATACAATTCTTTTTACATAGTAAGATGTCTTATGATTGATACAAAATATCCATAAAGCTAAGAACAAATGTCTGGTTTAATCCCAGAGTGACCAAAGTTTTGTAACACTGCTATGATTCCAGGAATCACATTTGTCAATAATTGTTGAGCGTCTCTGCCTTGCATGTATGTGGGTGAGATAACTGCCATGTAATTTTCCAATTCATCAAAACACCTTTGAAATTTGAATTCGGATACTTGTGACTTGTGTTTTTGCATGAATATACTCAGTTGCTTCATTTAATACCGCAAGGATCTCAGCTTTTCTTGCACGCCTTGGTATTTGGATATTATGCTCACATGCATATTGTTTGAGTTGTGGCACCATTCTTTTATTTGTAATAATCGTTGTTCTTGTTGTTCCAGTGACAACCAGTGATGATGATTGATCCATGGGTCTCAACAATTCAAGTATGTCAGCCTTTCTCATAAGACTTCGTCTGTATATTCCATTCTGCCATGCATACTATTTTAGCTGTGGCACAGTAGGCATGCTTATATTAAGAGAAGAGTGAAGCGTCTCCCTAATTGGGAATGACTTGTTTTATCTTTGTATTTTATCAGGATCAGAAACTGCAATCATTTCAGTGTTGGTTATTATTTCATTTACTCTTGTTTTATTATTTTTTATGGTGTCTGTCTGTGCTTGTGCATCCAGTGGTGTTTGTGGTAGCAATTGTTTTCTGCGTGCTTTATAGTATTCACGAACAAACCCACTGGACTGACAAAGTTAATCATATGATCTCACCCTAATGATGCATTTAAGACATGGTCATGCCCCTGGACCATCATGGAATACCTGTGTATGTGTTTTACTATACATAACATAATGGTATGTTCTGCCAGAGATCATATTTTCCAAGTCTGACGGCTTTGCATATGTTGCATCACAATGCGATAGAGCTTCCTATATATACATGCAAGCATTTCATCTAATCAGCGGAAAGACGGTTCAGCTGCGTCCACCGTAGGCTTTATATTTCCTCCTCTGCAATTTTTTCAAGCTGGGAAAATAGAGAGTATCATAAAATTATCATGTGGATCTACAGTAACTCAACTCTAAAAGGCGTTCTGAGATAAAATATCTAATTTTAAACTTCATCAAAGCCATATGCAAAGTAAATAAAGTACATCCCAAACAGCCATCAGCCCTAATAACCTCAAATGACTTATGACGACAAAGTATTACACCAATTCGAGCAACTTCATTTGGTGTGTACTTGTATCTAATAATATCAAATTTCTCAGAGCTCTATTAAATTTCCTTAATCATTTTTGCTCAATTGCTTTTAGCAATGGCTTCTGAAAACTGCAGTCAGCGCTTGCACTGGCACTCCTCTACACCGTCATATATTATTTCATACAAAAATTTCTCATTTGGACTGTGGGTTGATTACAAAATCTATATAATTAATTAGCATACATCTGAGTGTCATTGGTGCTTTTTTCATAAGGCCCAAAAGCGTTTAGCTGCTATAGAACATATGTATCACTGACCTCATCAAAACATTGCTCGCTTCAAATGCAGTAGGCAAGTTATTTTCTTTTGCTGGTATACTCTTTCATGCACAATATTCTGCAGATTCTTTTTATTTGCTTCAAAAATCTGCCCACATTTATTCTGTTCCATTTCTAAGGTCACTCCCAGGTTAACAAATTTATCAATATGTTGCAAATATCCTTCTGAGAATTCACACATATTTTGCGTTTCCTTAATAAACCTGAATCATGCTTTCACACGATACAGCGATCTCTTGATATCCCACTCTAGGACATTTAGGAGATCTAGTCCTTTGCATTAACATCAACAGTTGCATCGATCAACATGATATTACCCAGCCAATGAAGAGGATCATTTAGGAGCCTGGACCAACAAATACCCAGAAGACACTATTTTGAGTTTTGCCAGTGGGAGACCTAAACATCATGGTTACTAGTATATATACAAATGAAAACATCATACGAAATGTAAAGTTATTATCATGGGGTGAACTTTCACGTCTTAAAATTTCAAAGTCCACTCAAGATCAAAACCTTCATGTGTAAACGTTGGATCTTCACAAAATTCTTTGCTTGTTCAATCGTCTAGTCTTTAGCCCACCTTAGGAAATTGTGTATCAATCTTCTACGACAAACAAATGTGACATCCCAATTAGCACATGTTACCTTACAGACACCATTCTTGCCATGCCATCAATATTGCAGTAAATGCCATGAAAGGAAGTGAATAACAATGTTCAGGACTTAGGGAATTATCAACTTCCGGTTAAGAAAACTGATAGTACAACATGAAATGATTCCTTAAAATTTTGGATGTGTCATGTGCGTGACTACAATTCTTTGGAAATATTTCACCTGCCAAATCTTTGTGGATAATTTATGAACAGTACAATCAAAAACATGACTGCCTAAGCTTTATCTGTACATAAAAAGCCACACCCAACTCGTGCTACAAGTGTATCTTGAAACATCATTGAAAATTTTATTCAAAAAAGAAAATATCATAAAGTGACTTTTTTAAATATTGCTTTTGAAATGATAATATGGTGTTACCTTGGTATTTTTCTATTAATTTTAATTTTCTCTTTTGCTCTCTCAAAACAATCAACTCGAGACTAATGCTCATTCCCCATCGACCATCACCTGATATAGTAGTGATTTCACACTCTGTGTATGTCAAAATGCTTTGCTATACCAACTGTCACCCAACACAGTAGAATTGTCACACTTTGTGAATGTCAAAATGTCCAAGTGACAATTTTGTTACGACTCTATGGTCTTAAACTAAGTAACAGAAAAGAGCAAAAAGCAACAAGTTTTGTAAAATTAAAAAAATCATTTATTTCCATATAATACAAAGTGAAAATTTTAAAAGAATTTACAGTATTGTGAATTAAACGAATTCCAATGCTGAATGTGTTGATGTTCCCGTATTCTCTAATGTGCTAATGTGCCAACAGTCTTAATGTATCACAATCATATAATCCAAAATGTCCTTCCATCAATTCACAATTCCAAAATGGTGATTTAGTCGTAAATAGCTGAAATCCTCTCAACTAAAACACCAAGATTAATGTTAAGGAATAATTACTCATGTTACTTCAGACTTGTATACAGGCTGTCACCTACTTATGCCACAACAAAACGCTCTGGACATAGGTCATTTACAATGAAATTTTCTATCAAACTGTAAACAAAATGTTTCTAAAAAATTATCAGGTCAGAATTAATGGCTGTATCAAGAACTCAAACCTATTCAGAGCCTTCCTTGGAAATATTTTTCTTTGTGCCATGAAATTCGCCAAATTAAAAAATTTGGAGCCACTTTTCAGCCAAATGAGCCATTTTATGCCATAATGCAGGGACATAAATATATGCATAATATTATATTGTGCCTATTATTAACCTATATAAACATAACAATAAAACAATTTTTACATGTTTTTATTACGTTTTAAAGCACAAGAATAATTAACAATAAATATAACAATACCATATATATATATATATATATATATATATATATATATATATATATATATATATATATATATATATATATATATATATATATATATGTTTGTGTGTGTGTGTGTGTGTGTGTGTGTGTGTGTGTGAAGTTCAATGTATAGCATATGAAAAGCAATAATGAATAAGAATGTTTCTTTATAACTGATAATACAAAATACTGCTTAGTCTTTATGAACAATGTCACTGACATTCCATCAATATCTGCCTCATTTTTTCCCTGACCATTTTTTAAATGCCTTCCTGAAATAAAAATTTTGAACATTGGGGCCCATCAATAGAAACTCTCAAAAATATTTTCAGAGTAGATATACCCAGAGAATTTCATAAGTTAGTTTTGATCAGATTCTGGCGACTGAACCCTTTCTCACAGTCTGCAGCAGAAACTGGGGCAACAAGTAACCTGGTAGCTGCTTCTGATGCAGATGGATATAAATCTTTGTTTTTTCAGAACGAGATCAACCATATTCTTTGTGCTTGATACAGTCTTGTTGTATAAAGTAAATTTTTTAATTTGTCATTGATATAAGCGACTCTGGCCCTTTAAGTCGATGACTGGCATCCTTGTAGTGGCATCCTGTGTTACTCAGTTAAGCTCAGACCACAAAAACATGTTATCTAAGTAAATAATCCCTAAAACACTAAGCAATCCCAAGTGCGTCTCGCACTCACAGTTTTCAATAAAAATATACAGCAACATGTCCAAATGACACCGAATCTTTTTGCCGACCTGTTCAACAATAGAGTATATCCATCACAGGTGCTGGACGCGAGCTTGATGTTGAGAAAAAAACCCACCATAATCTGAAGGAAAAAATTATACAGAGTAACAAAAATACCTCAGATTACCCCCATGACCCGTTCTGACATAGGACCCTGTCTATCATACTATGTAAGAGACAAGGTCAGTAACTTCCCAATACTTCGTTCCACCCATGACCCTCGATTTCCTTCTGCTGTTTCCGTCTTGAAAGGCATACGACCATATTCTATGGCTTGTTTTACTCCTGAGATATTTTTCTATTCATCAAGCCATCATTGACTATTCTGCGTTGCACCAAACTGAAGTTACGGGCTCCGAAACGTGCGAATTTCGCGAATTTTGCCTGCCGGGACAACGTTTCTCTCAAGAAATATTGAGTTTAGTCAGACTTGTGTATGCCAGATATATCAGTTTTGTTTAAGGGTAGTCTAAATTTGGCACTGCAAGGCGTCACACAGAAAATGTTAACATCAGACCCGTTTTCCATCCCCATCACCACAAAAAATAACCCAAAGAAAAACCAAGCTTACAGTTCCACGGTGCAAGAATATCTTGCGTACGACCCGTCCTGTTCTCCACTCTATTCAGGAGCCAAAATAGGCGTTTATAAAAAAAAAAAAATGATCAAGTTCAATATACCAATATGTCACACAAAAAATGTTAACGTGAGACCTACTGTTTTCCACCCCCATCCTCACAAAAAATAACCCAAAGAAAAACCAATCTTACAGTTCCACAGTGCAAGAGTATCTTGAGTACAACCCGTCCTGTTCTCCACTCTATTCAGGAGCCACAATCGGCATTTATAAAAAATGATTAAGTTCAATATACCAATGTAATGGCCTAATTTTTTGTCAATTGATATCAAACTGCTGATAGAACATGACATGGGGAGGGGGTTTACTGTTCTTTCAACTGTGGTAGAGGGAATTTGTAACACTGTAGTCTCAAGGCATGTGCAATGTAATATAAGATATCTTAAATTTAACACAGCGCCGAAGGCTAAGTACAGCAATCGTTCAACAATAAATATAACACTACCTCACTGAACCCGATGAACGAAAAACGACTGACAATGAACATTTGTAACAGGATTTATCCAAGTCATCAGAAACTCAAGAAATGGAAACCTGACATTAATTTATTCTTGTCTTAAAATGCTGCAAAATAATAAGAAAAATATGGTGTGCGACTTTTCTGTCATTAATCCTTCCCAATGTATCTCTCAAAAACACTCGCTTTCATCATGAGAAAATAGTAGTAGTAATAATAATACTTAGAATAATAATAATAAGAAGAAGAATATAATGGTGATTTATTTTATGGACTGCACTTCGACGTCTTATGAAAGTTAGTAAATACAAGATGGTATAATCATCTGTGTTACGAGTCTATGCTCTTCAAATAAGTAAAAAAGAAAGAGTGAAAAACAACAAGCTTTGTAAAATTCAACAAATAATTTATTTTTCTAGAATACATAGTAAAAATGAGAAAAAGAACTTATTGTATTGCGAATTAAATGTAAATATCATCTTAGACTTATAGACAAAGTCCTAATAATAAAAGTTCTGAATAGACTTTAATTCAATTCCAAAGTAAGTCAAACGCTGTTCGTGTGTCTGCAGTGGCCTGTATTGTGTCGTTGTACTAAAAATCTTTTGTTGAAACACAGTCATATAATTCCAGGTCTGAATTCACTACAAATCTCAGCAGGGGCCCCGAGTGGCCGAGTGGTCTAAAGCGCCCTCCGTTACGGATCACTGCCATCTCACCTCTGTTTGCGTGGGTTCGAGTCTCGGATTCGACGAATGTGGATATGTGAGAAAGCTTGCCAGTAGCTTCTCGTGGGTCGGTGGTTCTTTCCGGGGATTTCCCGGTTTCTTCCTCCACCATTAATACTGATTGCCATGTATAGCCTATCGTGTGCTGAAAAATGGCGTTAAGCCCCACAACAACAACAACAAATCCCAGCAAATGTCTCTATTCAAGAATATTATTTCTTACTGAGCACTCTGTATTTCCAGAAAAAATAATCACTGAATTAAATAATTGGAAGAAATAAATTCAAACACAAATGAACTACTGGACACAACAATAATTCAAAATTGATTCTGCTAGATCTGAAAGCATGAATTAATATTTTCAATAACAAGATTACATAGTCTTCTACTTCACCTCAGGTCACAACTGACACTTTCTATAAACAAATTATATAATGGAAAATAAACCTGCTAGAAAGTTCTTAATGTCTTCAAAGTAAAATGTTAGCTATTATTAGAAAGTCTTTTAGTAAAATTTTATAACCTGCACTATATCATGTACGCCAAGTAAATTGTAGGGGAACTCCAATAACCTTGACCCAGACCCAAATAAACATGTTAATTCTGATAATAATGATCCTGATATTAATACCCATACACAAAGAGAATATTTTAGCTATGTATTAGTTTCCAGAATAATTTTTTTAAATCAATAATTTAGGTCAAGCAGAAAATAAACTTGATTTTGGACATTCTTAAGTCCAGCATGCAATGTTACATTGCAACAGCATATAATGAATTAAAAGAAATTAAAATAAAACAAACAAACAATGCAAATTAAATATATATAACACTAAGATGGTAAGAAATTCAGTGTGTCCCATTTATTTCATCAGTTATTAGATTATTTTATAGTTTCCTAATTTACGTCATAAGTATTGCCCAATCACTTCAAACAAGACCCTTTATTGTAACTGCATATTTAACGAATCATCTACCTTATTATTCTCACTGGAGTTTAAACCTTGCCTCATATTTCAACACGTATACTGCAGCAGTATTCACACACTCATTTGTTTAGTACTGTTACGTGTAGGCTCGTACAAAAGTAACAAAAGAAAAGAGTGATGCCAACAAGCTTTGTAAATTTAACAAAAATGATTTATTTCCCTAGAACACAATGTAAAAATAGGAAATAGAACTTACGGTTTGTGAATATAATCCAAAAATTAATCCTAAAATTGAAAAATAGAAGTCCTATCACTAAACAGTTCTAATTGAATCCAGCTTCTAATCTCGATGAAATTCCAATATGGAAGGCGATGACGTCAGATGAGGTTGTTGTACTAACGGCAACAGATCCTCGTTGAATTACAGTTTATAATGTTTCCGTTTAGAATTCCAGAATAAATTTCCAATGAATATCTTTCTCCCAGAACTTTTATAAATATGAAGCACTTATTTAATTGTCTAGAGAATGAATTATTAAATTCCAAAAAATAAATGAACTTCAAAACAATCTGACATCAACAATTGAAACACCTTGTACCCTCAAGGTCTAAAGATACGACTCTGACTAGATCTAGTAGAAAATGGCTGTCTTAAGTTTCTATTTTAGATCACATGGTGGCTCACGTGACAGGCTACGTGATTTCTAACTTGAACAGCGCATTAAAAAAAATGATAATTTGCACGCACGCTTAAAAGACTTAGCGAATCTTACTATAAGATTCAATAAAAAAAAGTTGTTTACAAATTAGAGCCATCACGCACACAAAACATGACCTTGGTAATAGCCAATCGTTTTAACTCGATGTTTACAAGATCTATGAACCAGGGTGAACCAAAAATAGAGCTAAAGTAACAGTACACTCTAACTGGGTCAAGTGACTTTTCCGAAAAAGAGATTCAGATCCAATGAAAATTATCATTACAATAAAATGTAATGAAGCAAAACTAAAATTAAAATAATTTTAAAAATAAAACACAAGCAATTTAATTACATATAAGTAACACTTCCCCTATAAGGAAAAAGAAAGATTTATGTAATAAAGCTTTCTTTTTGCCATATGTAAATTATACATGAGGTAAAATAAAATTACATAAGAAAACTCTTGTGAATTATAAAAAGTGTACATGAAATAATATTTTTATACACAGGAAAGTGCGTCTGAAATCAAATTGTCTTTTCCTTTCATGTGCCTGATATCAAGATTATATTCTTGCAAAAACAAACTCCACGTTCATAATCTTTGATTTTTATTTTCCATCTTGTCGATGAAAGTTAGGGGATTGTGATCACTAAACACAACAACCGGAGAAGGAGCTGAGCTAATGTAAACTTTAAAATGCTGTAATGCCAATATTAAAGCCAAACATTCCTTCTCGATTGCTGAGTAATTACTTTGGTGCTTATTTCATTTCGTAGAGAAATAGCACACTGGGTGATCAACACCATTTCTGTTTTCTTGAATCAATACTGCTCCAACCCCAACATCACTCGCATCAACAAATAATTTAAAAGACTGATTGAAATTTGGAGCTGTAAGAACCGACGCACTTTTGAGTATGGCTTTTAATCTATCAAAAGCCTTCTGACATTTTTCAGTCCAAAGAAACTTGTTTTTCTTACTCAACAAGTTTGTTAGGGGTTCATCAAGATTAGAAAAATTGGAACAAAACTTTGGATAGTATCCGCCCATACCCAAAATCGCATCAGTTGCTTTTTACCGACAGGTACAGGGAAATCAGAGATAGCCTTGACCTTAGCATCTATAAGTTTAACTTGACCATGTCCCACAATATGTCCTTGAAATGTTACACAAGCACGGAAGAACTCACTTTTAGATAAATTGATAGTCAAATTTGCATCAGTGAGTCTTTCAAAGAATTTCCGAATCGTGGCTAGATGTTCTTTCCATGTGTCGTTGTAGATGATGACATCATCGATGTAAGTATCGCAATTATCTAGACCAGAGGTAATCATATTCATCAAGCGTTGAAAGGTACTTGGGGAAACCTTCATCCTGAAGGGCATCACTTTATATTGATAGAGTCCATCTCGAGTCACAAATGCCGAAATTGCCTTTGCCCTTTCCGTTAGTGGAATTTGCCAAAATCCTATCAGAAGGTCAAATTTGGTGACGTACTTGGCATTTCCAATTTTATCAATACAGTGATCGATTCTTGGTAATGGAAATGAATCTGTTTTTGTCACGCTGTTTACCTTCCTATAATCAATACACACGCGGAAATTTTTGTCTGGTTTCGGAACAAGTATACATGGTGAACTCAAATCACTTTTCCTGGTCTCTATGAAATCATTCTCCAGCAAATACTGAATTTCCTTTTTCAAGTATTCCTGTTTGAGAGGGTACATCCTGTATGGATGTTGTGTCAGAGGTTTTGAATCTACAATTTCAACGTCATGAAACATTTTGTTTCTCCTCGTAGGAATATCTGGAAACAAGTGCTCATATTCGAATAATAACTGTTTAAGTTCATTCCTTTCTTGTTGTAAATGTAACAGTTTCTGGTCCGGATTTTTCATAATTTCCGAATTCCGAAGATTTGTTACTCCAAGATCAATAGAATCCGATTGAATTTCTTCACTTAAATCCTCAGTTTGTAGGGCAGGTACAACTAAACTAATTACAAGATTTACTTGGTTATCTCTTTCATTATTCTAGTACTCCATTAATTTATTTAGATCAGAGTGCTATTATTATAATCTAACTCATTCATTTCTTCTTAACTTTTTAAGGGCCGTAAAATCTAATTTGAAGAAAATTTTGAAGAATGAGCAAGAGAGAATGAACTCTATTACAAGAATCAAAAGTTCTCTCAATTAAAGTTCTGTGAAACCATAATTTCACTTTTGACTTGAATTGTTTAGTGCCAAATTCAAGCATAACAAGCTGGAAAATTCAAGACATAAAATTTGACCTTTGACCTGATTGAACAGATTTGGGAAGGCCAAATTGAGTAAAAAAAAACTTTATCAAAGCTTTTACTATGGTTTTGGTTTTAATATTCCTCAAAGAAATTGCCTCTGGGAATCTTGTTGACGCACACATAATAGTCAACAAACATTGGTTACCTGAGTTGGACTTAGGTAAGGGACCAACACAATCTACCATAATTCTGCTAAATGGTTCGTCAAAGGCAGGAATAGGTTGCAGATGAGACTTAGGTATCTTCTGATTGGGTTTTCCTACCATTTGACAAGTATGACAGGATCTACGGTATTTACAAACATCACTTTTGATTTTTGGCCAATAAAAGTGAGTCAAGATCTTGTGATAAGTTTAATTATCCTTAAATGACCAGGTAGAGGAGTTTCATGGACCAAACTAAGTATTTCCTGTCTGTAAGATTTTGAAACTACAATCTGATAGTTCACTGACCACTCGTCACCAGCAGGTACCTCGGGAGGCCTCCATTTTCTCATAAGAATTCCATTTTTAATGAAATAACAGACAGGTACTTCAGTGGCTTCAGTTTCACTAATGGCCCTCTGAAACAAACAGGAGATCTCAGGATCTTTTTCCTGTTCGACGACAAGTGATTGCCGTTTGTCACCCTGATTAGATAAAAGAGAATGAGTATTTGAAAGAGGATCACTGTGATCAATACCTTTTGAATGATCCAAATTAGGAGTGAAAGTGATCGCATCAAAAGCCTGACCAATATATGTGTCAGCTAAAAGAATATTTTCCTTATCAAAATCATTCTCAAGAGCTTTCTTTGCCATAGCTCTGGTAACTGCACAAGCTGGGTATAAATCAGGCTCTTCTTTTTCAATAGGATCAACTTTCTGATCCAAAGAAAGCTTGTCAGTTACAAGTGGATTAACCACAACTTTGTCTCCAGCTAGGTCGTTGCCTAGCAACAAATGAATGCCCTCAGCGGGTAAAGTAGATACTATACCGACTGTCACAGGTCCTGAAACTAAGTCTGATGACAAATCTACAGAATGGAGAGGAACATTCACAAAGCCACACTCTACTCCCTGAATGAGAACACTCTCATTAGAACAGGACTTCTCAGAAAAAGGCAAAGTACCTGATAATAAAAGATTCTGAGAAGCTCCTGTATCCCTTAAAATTTTAATACGGATATGATTGGCCAAATCACCCAAGAGTGATATAGAACCCTTCGACATAAATGGTTCATAATTCTCCATAATAAAATCAGACTGGGGTTTATTAGACCCAACATATGTATTGCTTTCAATACATGACCGTGATCTTGACCTCTTAGAAATAAGAGTATTTGGGATAGGTCTATATTGATTCTGATGCCTATATTTCAGTTTGAAGCAATCAGAAATGACGTATCCTTTTTTCTTGCAATAGGTACACGTAGGAATAGACAAGGATTTTGAATCAAGTTTATCAGAAGCTTCAGTTTTAGAAGTTGTGCCAGACTGAGTTTTAGAAGGAGTCGTGTTAGGCTGAAATATCTTTCTACCAGTAGACTGCTGAGTGAAAGATTTGCTTACAACAGGAACTTTATGAGTTAAGGAATAGTTATCAGCAGCACGAGCAGCATTTTCCAAGGTTTCCATCTCATGCTCGTCAAGATACATTTTAATGTCACTATGGACACAGTTCCTAAACTATTCAACTAACATGAATTGTCTGAGACTTTCGTGATCTTTATTGACCTTTCTAGAAGAGCATCACCTATCAAATTGTTGTGCTTTCTCCCATGCAAATTCGACATGGGTCTGGTCAGTTGGTTTTCTAAAATTCCTGAATTTTTGCCGATAATCCTCGGGTACTATCTCATAACCCTTCAAAATACAGTCCTTAACCACATCATAGTCAGCACTCTGCTCTAGTGACAGTGAAATGTAAATATTTCGAGCTCTACCAGTAAGTACACATTGTAATAATAGAGTCCAGTACTCCCTTGGCCACTTCAAATTTTCAGCAACTTTTTCAAAATAAAGAAAATATCTATCTACTTCTTCTTGCAGAAAAGGGGGTACTAACTTGATATTTCTTATAACATCAAAAGTAGGGTAGTGTTTTCCTTTTGCCAGCTCTAATTCTTTTAACCGAATTTGAAATTCCATTTCTTCCTTCTCTTTTTGTATCTGTACGTGTATTTGTTCTTTTTGTAATTGCATATCTAATGTTTCTTTCTCAAATTGCATTTGTCTTTCTTTCTCTCTTTCTTCAAATTGCCTTTGCATTTCTTCCCTTCTTTCTTTAAATTGTAACTGCATTACTTCCATTTCTTTTTCTCTTTGTATCTTTTCTATCTGAAACTGAACCTGTCTTATCTCTAATTCCAACTCTTTTAGCTGGATTTCCATTTTCAAAAAAGTCCAAACACTCCTGGGTAAAATTCAAGAAATTCTCTACCTTTGATGATATTGTGAATAAAAGCCTGTTGTTTTCGCTAAAGATTTCAAACAAAACGTAAAATAGTACTTGGGATTTAAAAACTAGGGTAATTTAAATTTCAAAAAACAATTTTCTGAAATATTTAGCCAAAATTCATATATCTCAAGACGAGAACCCCAATTTTCTTTTGTTACGTGTAGGCTCGTACAAAAGTAACAAAAGAAAAGAGTGATGCCAACAAGCTTTGTAAATTTAACAAAAATGATTTATTTACCTAGAAAACAATGTAAAAATAGCAAATAGGACTGATGGTTTGTGAATATAATCCAAAAATTAATCCTAAAATTGAAAAATAGAAGTCCTATCACTAAACAGTTCTAATTGAATCCAGCTTCTAATCTCGATGAAATTCCAATATGGAAGGCGATGACGTCAGATGAGGTTGCTGTACTAACGGCAACAGATCCTCGTTGAATTACAGTTTATAATGTTTCCGTTTAGAATTCCAGAATAAATTTCCAATGAATATCTTTCTCCCAGAACTTTTATAAATATGAAGCACTTATTTAATTGTCTAGAGAATGAATTATTAAATTCCAAAAAATAAATGAACTTCAAAACAATCTGACATCAACAATTGAAACACCTTGTACCCTCAAGGTCTAAAGATACGACTCTGACTAGATCTAGTAGAAAATGGCTGTCTTAAGTTTCGATTTTAGATCACATGGTGGCTCACGTGACAGGCTACGTGATTTCTAACTTGAACAGCGCATTAAAAAAAAATTAATGATAATTTGCACGCACGCCTTAAAAGACTTAGCGAATCTTACTATAAGATTCAATAAAAAAAAGTTGTTTACAAATTAGAGCCATCACGCACACAAAACATGACCTTGGTAATAGCCAATCGTTTTAACTCGATGTTTACAAGATCTATGAACCAGGGTGAACCAAAAATAGAGCTAAAGTAACAGTACACTCTAACTGGGTCAAGTGACTTTTCCGAAAAAGAGATTCAGATCCAATGAAAATTATCATTACAATAAAATGTAATGAAGCAAAACTAAAATTAAAATAATTTTAAAAATAAAACACAAGCAATTTAATTACATATAAGTAACACTTCCCCTATAAGGAAAAAGAAAGATTTATGTAATAAAGCTTTCTTTTTGCCATATGTAAATTATACATGAGGTAAAATAAAATTACATAAGAAAACTCTTGTGAATTATAAAAAGTGTACATGAAATAATATTTTTATACACAGGAAAGTGCGTCTGAAATCAAATTGTCTTTTCCTTTCATGTGCCTGATATCAAGATTATATTCTTGCAAAAACAAACTCCACGTTCATAATCTTTGATTTTTATTTTCCATCTTGTCGATGAAAGTTAGGGGATTGTGATCACTAAACACAACAACCGGAGAAGGAGCTGAGCTAATGTAAACTTTAAAATGCTGTAATGCCAATATTAAAGCCAAACATTCCTTCTCGATTGCTGAGTAATTACTTTGGTGCTTATTTCATTTCGTAGAGAAATAGCACACTGGGTGATCAACACCATTTCTGTTTTCTTGAATCAATACTGCTCCAACCCCAACATCACTCGCATCAACAAATAATTTAAAAGACTGATTGAAATTTGGAGCTGTAAGAACCGACGCACTTTTGAGTATGGCTTTTAATCTATCAAAAGCCTTCTGACATTTTTCAGTCCAAAGAAACTTGTTTTTCTTACTCAACAAGTTTGTTAGGGGTTCATCAAGATTAGAAAAATTGGAACAAAACTTTGGATAGTATCCGCCCATACCCAAAATCGCATCAGTTGCTTTTTACCGACAGGTACAGGGAAATCAGAGATAGCCTTGACCTTAGCATCTATAAGTTTAACTTGACCATGTCCCACAATATGTCCTTGAAATGTTACACAAGCACGGAAGAACTCACTTTTAGATAAATTGATAGTCAAATTTGCATCAGTGAGTCTTTCAAAGAATTTCCGAATCGTGGCTAGATGTTCTTTCCATGTGTCGTTGTAGATGATGACATCATCGATGTAAGTATCGCAATTATCTAGACCAGAGGTAATCATATTCATCAAGCGTTGAAAGGTACTTGGGGAAACCTTCATCCTGAAGGGCATCACTTTATATTGATAGAGTCCATCTCGAGTCACAAATGCCGAAATTGCCTTTGCCCTTTCCGTTAGTGGAATTTGCCAAAATCCTATCAGAAGGTCAAATTTGGTGACGTACTTGGCATTTCCAATTTTATCAATACAGTGATCGATTCTTGGTAATGGAAATGAATCTGTTTTTGTCACGCTGTTTACCTTCCTATAATCAATACACACGCGGAAATTTTTGTCTGGTTTCGGAACAAGTATACATGGTGAACTCAAATCACTTTTCCTGGTCTCTATGAAATCATTCTCCAGCAAATACTGAATTTCCTTTTTCAAGTATTCCTGTTTGAGAGGGTACATCCTGTATGGATGTTGTGTCAGAGGTTTTGAATCTACAATTTCAACGTCATGAAACATTTTGTTTCTCCTCGTAGGAATATCTGGAAACAAGTGCTCATATTAGAATAATAACTGTTTAAGTTCATTCCTTTCTTGTTGTAAATGTAACAGTTTCTGGTCCGGATTTTTCATAATTTCCGAATTCCGAAGATTTGTTACTCCAAGATCAATAGAATCCGATTGAATTTCTTCACTTAAATCCTCAGTTTGTAGGGCAGGTACAACTAAACTAATTACAAGATTTACTTGGTTATCTCTTTCATTATTCTAGTACTCCATTAATTTATTTAGATCAGAGTGCTATTATTATAATCTAACTCATTCATTTCTTCTTAACTTTTTAAGGGCCGTAAAATCTAATTTGAAGAAAATTTTGAAGAATGAGCAAGAGAGAATGAACTCTATTACAAGAATCAAAAGTTCTCTCAATTAAAGTTCTGTGAAACCATAATTTCACTTTTGACTTGAATTGTTTAGTGCCAAATTCAAGCATAACAAGCTGGAAAATTCAAGACATAAAATTTGACCTTTGACCTGATTGAACAGATTTGGGAAGACCAAATTGAGTAAAAAAAAAACTTTATCAAAGCTTTTACTATGGTTTTGGTTTTAATATTCCTCAAAGAAATTGCCTCTGGGAATCTTGTTGACGCACACATAATAGTCAACAAACATTGGTTACCTGAGTTGGACTTAGGTAAGGGACCAACACAATCTACCATAATTCTGCTAAATGGTTCGTCAAAGGCAGGAATAGGTTGCAGATGAGACTTAGGTATCTTCTGATTGGGTTTTCCTACCATTTGACAAGTATGACAGGATCTACGGTATTTACAAACATCACTTTTGATTTTTGGCCAATAAAAGTGAGTCAAGATCTTGTGATAAGTTTAATTATCCTTAAATGACCAGGTAGAGGAGTTTCATGGACCAAACTAAGTATTTCCTGTCTGTAAGATTTTGAAACTACAATCTGATAGTTCACTGACCACTCGTCACCACCAGGTACCTCGGGAGGTCTCCATTTTCTCATAAGAATTCCATTTTTAATGAAATAACAGACAGGTACTTCAGTGGCTTCAGTTTCACTAATGGCCCTCTGAAACAAACAGGAGATCTCAGGATCTTTTTCCTGTTCGACGACAAGTGATTGTCGTTTGTCATCCTGATTAGATAAAAGAGAATGAGTATCTGAAAGAGGATCACTGTGATCAATACCTTTTGAATGATCCAAATTAGGAGTGAAAGTGATCGCATCAAAAGCCTGACCAATATATGTGTCAGCTAAAAGAATATTTTCCTTATCAAAATCATTCTCAAGAGCTTTCTTTGCCATAGCTCTGGTAACTGCACAAGCTGGGTATAAATCAGGCTCTTCTTTTTCAATAGGATCAACTTTCTGATCCAAAGAAAGCTTGTCAGTTACAAGTGGATTAACCACAACTTTGTCTCCAGCTAGGTCGTTGCCTAGCAACAAATGAATGCCCTCAGCGGGTAAAGTAGATACTATACCGACTGTCACAGGTCCTGAAACTAAGTCTGATGACAAATCTACAGAATGGAGAGGAACATTCACAAAGCCACACTCTACTCCCTGAATGAGAACACTCTCATTAGAACAGGACTTCTCAGAAAAAGGCAAAGTACCTGATAATAAAAGACTCTGAGAAGCTCCTGTATCCCTTAAAATTTTAATAGGGATAGGATTGGCTAAATCACCCAAGAGTGATATAGAACCCTTCGACATGAATGGTTCATAATTCTCCATAATAAAATCAGACTGGGGTTTATTAGACCCAACATATGTATTGCTTTCAATACATGACCGTGATCTTGACCTCTTAGAAATAAGAGTATTTGGGATAGGTCTATATTGATTCTGATGCCTATATTTCAGTTTGAAGCAATCAGAAATGACGTATCCTTTTTTCTTGCAATAGGTACACGTAGGAATAGACAAGGATTTTGAATCAAGTTTATCAGAAGCTTCAGTTTTAGAAGTTGTGCCAGACTGAGTTTTAGAAGGAGTCGTGTTAGGCTGAAATATCTTTCTACCAGTAGACTGCTGAGTGAAAGATTTGCTTACAACAGGAACTTTATGAGTTAAGGAATAGTTATCAGCAGCACGAGCAGCATTTTCCAAGGTTTCCATCTCATGCTCGTCAAGATACATTTTAATGTCACTATGGACACAGTTCCTAAACTATTCAACTAACATGAATTGTCTGAGACTTTCGTGATCTTTATTGACCTTTCTAGAAGAGCATCACCTATCAAATTGTTGTGCTTTCTCCCATGCAAATTCGACATGGGTCTGGTCAGTTGGTTTTCTAAAATTCCTGAATTTTTGCCGATAATCCTCGGGTACTATCTCATAACCCTTCAAAATACAGTCCTTAACCACATCATAGTCAGCACTCTGCTCTAGTGACAGTGAAATGTAAATATTTCGAGCTCTACCAGTAAGTACACATTGTAATAATAGAGTCCAGTACTCCCTTGGCCACTTCAAATTTTCAGCAACTTTTTCAAAATAAAGAAAATATCTATCTACTTCTTCTTGCAGAAAAGGGGGTACTAACTTGATATTTCTTATAACATCAAAAGTAGGGTAGTGTTTTCCTTTTGCCAGCTCTAATTCTTTTAACCGAATTTGAAATTCCATTTCTTCCTTCTCTTTTTGTATCTGTACGTGTATTTGTTCTTTTTGTAATTGCATATCTAATGTTTCTTTCTCAAATTGCATTTGTCTTTCTTTCTCTCTTTCTTCAAATTGCCTTTGCATTTCTTCCCTTCTTTCTTTAAATTGTAACTGCATTACTTCCATTTCTTTTTCTCTTTGTATCTTTTCTATCTGAAACTGAACCTGTCTTATCTCTAATTCCAACTCTTTTAGCTGGATTTCCATTTTCAAAAAAGTCCAAACACTCCTGGGTAAAATTCAAGAAATTCTCTACCTTTGATGATATTGTGAATAAAAGCCTGTTGTTTTCGCTAAAGATTTCAAACAAAACGTAAAATAGTACTTGGGATTTAAAAACTAGGGTAATTTAAATTTCAAAAAACAATTTTCTGAAATATTTAGCCAAAATTCATATATCTCAAGACGAGAACCCCAATTTTCTTTTGTTACGTGTAGGCTCGTACAAAAGTAACAAAAGAAAAGAGTGATGCCAACAAGCTTTGTAAATTTAACAAAAATGATTTATTTACCTAGAAAACAATGTAAAAATAGCAAATAGGACTGATGGTTTGTGAATATAATCCAAAAATTAATCCTAAAATTGAAAAATAGAAGTCCTATCACTAAACAGTTCTAATTGAATCCAGCTTCTAATCTCGATGAAATTCCAATATGGAAGGCGATGACGTCAGATGAGGTTGCTGTACTAACGGCAACAGATCCTCGTTGAATTACAGTTTATAATGTTTCCGTTTAGAATTCCAGAATAAATTTCCAATGAATATCTTTCTCCCAGAACTTTTATAAATATGAAGCACTTATTTAATTGTCTAGAGAATGAATTATTAAATTCCAAAAAATAAATGAACTTCAAAACAATCTGACATCAACAATTGAAACACCTTGTACCCTCAAGGTCTAAAGATACGACTCTGACTAGATCTAGTAGAAAATGGCTGTCTTAAGTTTCGATTTTAGATCACATGGTGGCTCACGTGACAGGCTACGTGATTTCTAACTTGAACAGCGCATTAAAAAAAAATTAATGATAATTTGCACGCACGCCTTAAAAGACTTAGCGAATCTTACTATAAGATTCAATAAAAAAAAGTTGTTTACAAATTAGAGCCATCACGCACACAAAACATGACCTTGGTAATAGCCAATCGTTTTAACTCGATGTTTACAAGATCTATGAACCAGGGTGAACCAAAAATAGAGCTAAAGTAACAGTACACTCTAACTGGGTCAAGTGACTTTTCCGAAAAAGAGATTCAGATCCAATGAAAATTATCATTACAATAAAATGTAATGAAGCAAAACTAAAATTAAAATAATTTTAAAAATAAAACACAAGCAATTTAATTACATATAAGTAACACTTCCCCTATAAGGAAAAAGAAAGATTTATGTAATAAAGCTTTCTTTTTGCCATATGTAAATTATACATGAGGTAAAATAAAATTACATAAGAAAACTCTTGTGAATTATAAAAAGTGTACATGAAATAATATTTTTATACACAGGAAAGTGCGTCTGAAATCAAATTGTCTTTTCCTTTCATGTGCCTGATATCAAGATTATATTCTTGCAAAAACAAACTCCACGTTCATAATCTTTGATTTTTATTTTCCATCTTGTCGATGAAAGTTAGGGGATTGTGATCACTAAACACAACAACCGGAGAAGGAGCTGAGCTAATGTAAACTTTAAAATGCTGTAATGCCAATATTAAAGCCAAACATTCCTTCTCGATTGCTGAGTAATTACTTTGGTGCTTATTTCATTTCGTAGAGAAATAGCACACTGGGTGATCAACACCATTTCTGTTTTCTTGAATCAATACTGCTCCAACCCCAACATCACTCGCATCAACAAATAATTTAAAAGACTGATTGAAATTTGGAGCTGTAAGAACCGACGCACTTTTGAGTATGGCTTTTAATCTATCAAAAGCCTTCTGACATTTTTCAGTCCAAAGAAACTTGTTTTTCTTACTCAACAAGTTTGTTAGGGGTTCATCAAGATTAGAAAAATTGGAACAAAACTTTGGATAGTATCCGCCCATACCCAAAATCGCATCAGTTGCTTTTTACCGACAGGTACAGGGAAATCAGAGATAGCCTTGACCTTAGCATCTATAAGTTTAACTTGACCATGTCCCACAATATGTCCTTGAAATGTTACACAAGCACGGAAGAACTCACTTTTAGATAAATTGATAGTCAAATTTGCATCAGTGAGTCTTTCAAAGAATTTCCGAATCGTGGCTAGATGTTCTTTCCATGTGTCGTTGTAGATGATGACATCATCGATGTAAGTATCGCAATTATCTAGACCAGAGGTAATCATATTCATCAAGCGTTGAAAGGTACTTGGGGAAACCTTCATCCTGAAGGGCATCACTTTATATTGATAGAGTCCATCTCGAGTCACAAATGCCGAAATTGCCTTTGCCCTTTCCGTTAGTGGAATTTGCCAAAATCCTATCAGAAGGTCAAATTTGGTGACGTACTTGGCATTTCCAATTTTATCAATACAGTGATCGATTCTTGGTAATGGAAATGAATCTGTTTTTGTCACGCTGTTTACCTTCCTATAATCAATACACACGCGGAAATTTTTGTCTGGTTTCGGAACAAGTATACATGGTGAACTCAAATCACTTTTCCTGGTCTCTATGAAATCATTCTCCAGCAAATACTGAATTTCCTTTTTCAAGTATTCCTGTTTGAGAGGGTACATCCTGTATGGATGTTGTGTCAGAGGTTTTGAATCTACAATTTCAACGTCATGAAACATTTTGTTTCTCCTCGTAGGAATATCTGGAAACAAGTGCTCATATTAGAATAATAACTGTTTAAGTTCATTCCTTTCTTGTTGTAAATGTAACAGTTTCTGGTCCGGATTTTTCATAATTTCCGAATTCCGAAGATTTGTTACTCCAAGATCAATAGAATCCGATTGAATTTCTTCACTTAAATCCTCAGTTTGTAGGGCAGGTACAACTAAACTAATTACAAGATTTACTTGGTTATCTCTTTCATTATTCTAGTACTCCATTAATTTATTTAGATCAGAGTGCTATTATTATAATCTAACTCATTCATTTCTTCTTAACTTTTTAAGGGCCGTAAAATCTAATTTGAAGAAAATTTTGAAGAATGAGCAAGAGAGAATGAACTCTATTACAAGAATCAAAAGTTCTCTCAATTAAAGTTCTGTGAAACCATAATTTCACTTTTGACTTGAATTGTTTAGTGCCAAATTCAAGCATAACAAGCTGGAAAATTCAAGACATAAAATTTGACCTTTGACCTGATTGAACAGATTTGGGAAGACCAAATTGAGTAAAAAAAAAACTTTATCAAAGCTTTTACTATGGTTTTGGTTTTAATATTCCTCAAAGAAATTGCCTCTGGGAATCTTGTTGACGCACACATAATAGTCAACAAACATTGGTTACCTGAGTTGGACTTAGGTAAGGGACCAACACAATCTACAATAATTCTGCTAAATGGTTCGTCAAAGGCAGGAATAGGTTGCAGATGAGACTTAGGTATCTTCTGATTGGGTTTTCCTACCATTTGACAAGTATGACAGGATCTACGGTATTTACAAACATCACTTTTGATTTTTGGCCAATAAAAGTGAGTCAAGATCTTGTGATAAGTTTAATTATCCTTAAATGACCAGGTAGAGGAGTTTCATGGACCAAACTAAGTATTTCCTGTCTGTAAGATTTTGAAACTACAATCTGATAGTTCACTGACCACTCGTCACCACCAGGTACCTCGGGAGGTCTCCATTTTCTCATAAGAATTCCATTTTTAATGAAATAACAGACAGGTACTTCAGTGGCTTCAGTTTCACTAATGGCCCTCTGAAACAAACAGGAGATCTCAGGATCTTTTTCCTGTTCGACGACAAGTGATTGTCGTTTGTCATCCTGATTAGATAAAAGAGAATGAGTATCTGAAAGAGGATCACTGTGATCAATACCTTTTGAATGATCCAAATTAGGAGTGAAAGTGATCGCATCAAAAGCCTGACCAATATATGTGTCAGCTAAAAGAATATTTTCCTTATCAAAATCATTCTCAAGAGCTTTCTTTGCCATAGCTCTGGTAACTGCACAAGCTGGGTATAAATCAGGCTCTTCTTTTTCAATAGGATCAACTTTCTGATCCAAAGAAAGCTTGTCAGTTACAAGTGGATTAACCACAACTTTGTCTCCAGCTAGGTCGTTGCCTAGCAACAAATGAATGCCCTCAGCGGGTAAAGTAGATACTATACCGACTGTCACAGGTCCTGAAACTAAGTCTGATGACAAATCTACAGAATGGAGAGGAACATTCACAAAGCCACACTCTACTCCCTGAATGAGAACACTCTCATTAGAACAGGACTTCTCAGAAAAAGGCAAAGTACCTGATAATAAAAGATTCTGAGAAGCTCCTGTATCCCTTAAAATTTTAATACGGATATGATTGGCCAAATCACCCAAGAGTGATATAGAACCCTTCGACATAAATGGTTCATAATTCTCCATAATAAAATCAGACTGGGGTTTATTAGACCCAACATATGTATTGCTTTCAATACATGACCGTGATCTTGACCTCTTAGAAATAAGAGTATTTGGGATAGGTCTATATTGATTCTGATGCCTATATTTCAGTTTGAAGCAATCAGAAATGACGTATCCTTTTTTCTTGCAATAGGTACACGTAGGAATAGACAAGGATTTTGAATCAAGTTTATCAGAAGCTTCAGTTTTAGAAGTTGTGCCAGACTGAGTTTTAGAAGGAGTCGTGTTAGGCTGAAATATCTTTCTACCAGTAGACTGCTGAGTGAAAGATTTGCTTACAACAGGAACTTTATGAGTTAAGGAATAGTTATCAGCAGCACGAGCAGCATTTTCCAAGGTTTCCATCTCATGCTCGTCAAGATACATTTTAATGTCACTATGGACACAGTTCCTAAACTATTCAACTAACATGAATTGTCTGAGACTTTCGTGATCTTTATTGACCTTTCTAGAAGAGCATCACCTATCAAATTGTTGTGCTTTCTCCCATGCAAATTCGACATGGGTCTGGTCAGTTGGTTTTCTAAAATTCCTGAATTTTTGCCGATAATCCTCGGGTACTATCTCATAACCCTTCAAAATACAGTCCTTAACCACATCATAGTCAGCACTCTGCTCTAGTGACAGTGAAATGTAAATATTTCGAGCTCTACCAGTAAGTACACATTGTAATAATAGAGTCCAGTACTCCCTTGGCCACTTCAAATTTTCAGCAACTTTTTCAAAATAAAGAAAATATCTATCTACTTCTTCTTGCAGAAAAGGGGGTACTAACTTGATATTTCTTATAACATCAAAAGTAGGGTAGTGTTTTCCTTTTGCCAGCTCTAATTCTTTTAACCGAATTTGAAATTCCATTTCTTCCTTCTCTTTTTGTATCTGTACGTGTATTTGTTCTTTTTGTAATTGCATATCTAATGTCTTTCTCAAATTGCATTTGTCTTTCTTTCTCTCTTTCTTCAAATTGCCTTTGCATTTCTTCCCTTCTTTCTTTAAATTGTAACTGCATTACTTCCATTTCTTTTTCTCTTTGTATCTTTTCTATCTGAAACTGAACCTGTCTTATCTCTAATTCCAACTCTTTTAGCTGGATTTCCATTTTCAAAAAAGTCCAAACACTCCTGGGTAAAATTCAAGAAATTCTCTACCTTTGATGATATTGTGAATAAAAGCCTGTTGTTTTCGCTAAAGATTTCAAACAAAACGTAAAATAGTACTTGGGATTTAAAAACTAGGGTAATTTAAATTTCAAAAAACAATTTTCTGAAATATTTAGCCAAAATTCATATATCTCAAGACGAGAACCCCAATTTTCTTTTGTTACGTGTAGGCTCGTACAAAAGTAACAAAAGAAAAGAGTGATGCCAACAAGCTTTGTAAATTTAACAAAAATGATTTATTTACCTAGAAAACAATGTAAAAATAGCAAATAGGACTGATGGTTTGTGAATATAATCCAAAAATTAATCCTAAAATTGAAAAATAGAAGTCCTATCACTAAACAGTTCTAATTGAATCCAGCTTCTAATCTCGATGAAATTCCAATATGGAAGGCGATGACGTCAGATGAGGTTGTTGTACTAATGGCAACAGATCCTCGTTGAATTACAGTTTATAATGTTTCCGTTTAGAATTCCAGAATAAATTTTCAATGAATATCTTTCTCCCAGAACTTTTATAAATATGAAGCACTTATTTAATTGTCTAGAGAATGAATTATTAAATTCCAAAAAAAATAAATGAACTTCAAAACAATCTAATATCAACAACTGAAACACCTTGTACCCTCAAGGTCTAAAGATACGACTCTGACTAGATCTAGTAGAAAATGGCTGTCTTAAGCCTCGATTTTAGATCACATGGTGGCTCACGTGACAGGCTACGTGATTTCTAACTTGAACAGCGCATTTAAAAAAATGATAATTTGCACGCACGCCTTAAAAGACTTAGCGAATCTTACTATAAGATTCAATAAAAAAAAAGTTGTTTACAAATTAGAGCCATTACGCACACAGAACATGACCTTGGTAATAGCCAATCGTTTTAACTCGATGTTTACAAGATCTATGAACCAGGGTGAACCAAAAATAGAGCTGAAGTAATAGTACACTCTAATCGGGTCAAGTGACTTTTCCGAAAAAGAGATTCAAATCCAATGAAAATTATCATTACAATAAAATGTAATGAAACAAATATAAAATTAAAATTTTTTTAAAATTAACACACAAGCAATTCAATTACATATACGTAACAGTACACTCACTCGCCAATTTTAAAAACAAAAGCATCAAGGCTGTAAAAAAAAAAAAAATGCACAAACCTTATTTCATTCATCAATCTATAATTTCTAACCTGATTGTCACCAGGTGGTCCTTAAAATTGTGAACTTGTGTTTCAAACTCAACAGAATCTCACAATGCAAACAAGCAGACCGACTATTCAGTGTCCTTTTCTGGTTTCCAGAATTGTCTATTTCGGTAAAAACTTGTCCGCAATATCTAGCTTTAATATCTTGAAAACAAGCAAATAGAAAGAAAAAACTCAAGTATACAAGTTTTCAAAGAGATGCAACTCCAAAATGTACAGAATTACTAAGATTTGGACCTATTGAAGATGGTGAACTGCATCACAACTCTTGCTGGAAAACCTGGACATGACCATACAAATATTGCAACTGTATTACTAAAGAAACTCCCATTTGAT
>JAECUM010042644.1:0-23166 GCA_016617855.1 Megalonaias nervosa
AATCCCAATTGTGCTATGACCATCCATTCAAAATAGTAGCTTTAACATGATTTTCAAGATGGCTATTGTGGAGGCCATATTGGCCGTCAAAGTCCAACTATTTTCATTTAGGACTAACTTGACATTATAAGCATTCTTCTGTTGAAAACCCCATTTCTATATGACTTTCCATTCAGGAGAAGTAGGAATAACAAGATTTTCATTTCAATTTTTGACTGACAAGACTGAAGGATGAATGTGTGTGCAAAATTTCATGGCAATCCTCAATCCAACAAGTAGTTTAGGAGCAGAAGCAATAACAATAGGCTATCCCATAAGCCTTTTTGGTCTATGACCAGCAGAGCGAAAACTGTACCAGACAAAAACCAATAAGATGTTAGAGGGTATCATTCTATATATATATATGCTAATTAATGCCATCATCCAAATTATGTTAATAATTTATGCAGTTTATGCCATACAATTTCAAAATTTTGTTGCAAAACATGCAAATTACAACCAATTTGTTGATGGGATGAAAGTGCTCCATATAAATATATGGGAATTTTAATCGGCTAAAAATTCCAATTTCTGCATCAATATGACCTTTGTACAGTACAGTTCATGTAATTCTTGGTTCCTCCAAGTATCGCTGCGGGGGTGTAGACAGCATACAGAGATTAAGAGAAAACTAAACAATGTTGTTACCTTGCAGATTTGACAATTCACAGCATCTTAATGTGGAGAAACTCCATCCACAATGGAGCAACAGAGCCATGCCACCGAGTTACAGTGGAGAGGGCATGGCTGTCACAAACAGCTTTGTATGCATCAGAACACATACTTATGGGGAATCTACTCCTCCAAAGAGCTTCAGTAATGTTGTTTGGATAAAGCTTTAAAATTATGTGTAATTTGTCTTCTGGGAAGACAAAAGACAGACATACAGACAGAGAGACAGAATATACAAATTACATTTGTGGAATATATACTTATTAGAGAGAAAGAGAGGCAAATATATAGACAGAAAGAGGTAGGTAGATAGCCAGATACATAAGTAGAAATTAGATACCATTTCGCCATCTTGAGGCCATGTCCACTTCCTGTTTGGACACTCATTATCCTGGTGATCTTTCAGCTACAGAAAATAAATGGTATACATTTGTTTAATGCAAAAACACTTGCTCATTAATCCAAAAGAGGAGAGTTTCCTCTGGCTATTTTTACTAAACTTCAAGACATGACTACAAATGACGGCAAACATTGTGAACTTGATTGTCACTGAGGAATGATGCTCCTTATCAAAAGGGAGCCCTGGGAGGCTGAGTAGTCTAAGATACTTGCCTTTACTTATCACTACCATCTCACCAGTCTGCATGGTTTGGGTCTCTGGCTCAGCCAACATACGCATGCCAGAAAGCTTGCTAGTAGTTCGCTGTGGGTTGGTGGTTCTTCCCAGGGTTTTCCTCACTTCTACCTCCACCAGATATACTGGCTGCTTTATATACAGACTATCATGTGCTGAAAAATGGTATTAAACCCACAAACAAACCATACCAGAATCTTAGTGACTGTTTGGTCTGGGATAATGGTATCTGCCAAGGCATGCTGTGTCACAAAAAAGAAAAGCTTTAGGTTACCAAAAATGCTGACAAGATTGTATTTACAAGTCATAACTTCTAAATACCATATATACTCGCATATAAGATGGTTCATTTACAAGCCTACTCCACCGAACAATTGATAGGTTAAAATATTAAAAAGTGCACCACATAAGGCAACCAACAAGTCTGAGATGACATCACATGATGCACACAGTAAGTTCTAAATGTATTTATTTAGTTACACTTATATTAGCACTTATACCTCTCTCAGGTTAACATGCATGATTAGTACATGGGAATGTAAGTTAATATCATTTATTTAAAAAGTCAATACATTTTTATAATTTTCTGTTTTCTTAAGTTTCTGTCTAATTCAGATTTATGGAAAATTTGATCAGACAATTACAAAAATGGAGCATTTGTGGGTTGCTGTACCAGTACCTCCCTTTTGACTCTAGTTAATTATTGTTTGTTTTTGCATTATTGCATTAGATTTCTTATTTTGCCTTGAAAATGTAAATACCTGACACATTAAAATGTGATCCCAGTATGACAACAATGAACAACAAGAGCATCTGATTTAAAGCTCACATTTAGGCTAGTAGTATATTTACATAATGGCACCACCGCATGTACACTGAAGGCTTGAACTTGCACTGAATGAAGTGCATCCCTTGGATCTGAATCACCTGCACCACTGTACTAAACTTAAATAATATCTCCAAAATCCAATAAAGATGTTTCAGACATAATGCTTCAAAAGTTGTAGTACTGTAAAAACTGAGTTGCAGTTTGTGCCCCATAACCACATTCACACAGCTATAGTAATCAGGCTATTATTATGGTGTGAAAGGCAATTACACACAAAAGTACTGGCATAGCTGCCAGACAAAATTCCCTCTTAATCCAAGCCAGTTTCAGGGTTTTAATGATTAACTGGCCTGGACTGTTGTCAGAAAACAAAAGACAAATTGCCAATTATAAACAAAGTAGATGATGAAACAACCAGCTTTGCAATGTATGGAAAATTATGATTCTGTTCAGTCAAATATAAAACTGAAATAGATCAATGATAATAATATTAATAATAATAATAATAATGAGGACTTTGTATAGTGCCTAATCTTTAGAAGCCCTAAGCGCTTTACAACATTTGACAACACTTAAAAAATATAAATAATGATATGATTACAAAAATAAAAACAAACACCATGAAATTAGAAAACAAAACATGCTGTAAATATTTAAGGTAAGGAAACATTATTAGGTCTTTAAGTCTGTTCTTGCAGTTGAAATAGGTGAGTTTTAAGAGCGCTCTTGAATGAGATCACTGTGTCTTTGTGTCTAAGTTCAGTGAGCAATTCGTTCCATGTTGCTGGGCCCTAGTATGCAAAAGAATGTTGTCCATATGATTTCATTTTCATAGTGGGAATAATGAGAATACAAGTGTCAGAAGAGGAGCGTAAGTATTTTGCAGGTGTGTACACATGGGTGAGGTCAGATAGGTATGTTGGACTGGAGCCCGTCAGTGAAACATAGCACAGAGAACAAATTTTGTGTTTAATTCTGGATCGTATGGATAACCAGTGTAGGGTACAGAGCAGGGGAGAGGTGTGCTCTGATCGTGGTACTCTAAGGATGATCCGAGAAGCTGTGTTTTGAACTTCTTGAAGTTTCTGGAGTAGATATTGAGATGAACCAGACAGAATTGAGTTACAATAGTCCAGTCTTGAAAGTACTAAGGAACACACAAGTGTTTTAGTGGCATCAACTGAAAGATACTTGCGAATGGAGCTGATGCGTTTCAGCTCAAGATATGCAGCCTTGCATATGTTCATGACATGTTGGTGCAATGAGAGAGTACTGTCAAGAGTAACACCTAGGTTTCGTACTGACTGTGTGAATTTAATGTTGGTATTGCTGATATTTATTGTCTGAGGTAAAGGATGTGAATGAGAAAGTCTTTGCGTTGTAATCAGAATGGCTTCAGTTTTATCATCATTCATCTGGCAGCTTGTTACATGTCATCCATGATTTCACATCAGAAATGCACCTCTCTACACCTTGGATGGTAGCTTCAATGATGATCTTAGTCAATCTGTATTCATGATTTTAGTATTTGAACTGAACCATGAATTATCAAGTCTTTATTTACCTTAATTTCATGTTGTTGTTGTTGTGTGTGTGTGTGTGTATGTGTGTGTGTGTGTGTGTGTAAGTGAGAGATTTGGATTTTTAACGTAGCTTTAACAATTTTTCAGTCATATCACTACTTTGTCTGCAGTGTGGCAGTTTATAGTGAAGCATGATGTCCCACCCAGTCACATTATCTTGACACCAGGCCGACCAGTCCTAACACTAACCTCTTAATGCTGAGTACCTAGCAAGGCAGCTGTTAGTACCATTTTTTTAATGACTTGGCTGGGGTTTTGAACCAGCAACCTCCTGCATCCAAGGCGAATGCTCTAACCACTAGGCCACCTGAGTGGTCTTCATGTTGTCAAATTCAGAAAATATCCACAAACAAAATAACAACAAAAACAATCATGGTAGTTTATAACAGTTTATTGATGTGATTATTAAAGGAGCTGGTCACTGCTGTTTGACCTGTGTCAATCTTGCCAATTTCGTCAAAACATTTTTTGTGTTGATGAGTGTTGGGACACCGAAAATGTTGTATTTTTTTTACATTCTGGGACGTGGGAAAAAAAATATTTTTTTTGTGCCCCAAGATTTACAGCCATTATGGTAGTCAACAAAAAAACCTAAAAATCTGAGCTGACCCCTTCTTCCAAGCTTTTATTTTTTCTTAAATTATTCTGAGTATATGCAAGCATATATGGTATGAACCCATGACAAATTAGGAGATTTATATCAAATGCTATTAAAATAGCCTTCTTTGAAGGAATATTCTGCTTTGTGAATTATTTTAGAGCTTGTTAAGGTCTTCAGTATGGTATCAACAAGTAATTAAAAAATTAAAACATTTTATTCCGAATTACATCTAGTAGATTGTACAGTAACTAATATAAGCACATTCAGCTAGGAAACAGTTGCAATCTGCATTAAAAATTTCTATGTATTATGGCTTAGAATACATCCGGAATTTATTGTTGGGGAAAAAAGAACATAAGACTTTAGAATTAATTAATACCTTACTAGAAATGGGACTAACCTTATTTTAGAAATTAAATAAAATAAAATAAGATAAATAAAAACAATGCATACATGAATATTCATAAAGAATGAGCAAGATATAATAGAAGGGATATAAGACTGAAAGAGTCACTGCATGTTTTGTGTCATACCATGCAAATGCTAGAGCAGTCATTTCAGCATATCAATCATTATATTTTATTGGTTCTTCCTGGGGTTTTCCGAGGTTCTTCCTCCACCAGTTATATGGCCGTAAGTATAGAATGTCATGTGCTGGGAAATGGCATTAAACCCCATCATAACATTTCAACTTGCATTTAAAATTGCTGCAAATTTGCAAGGCTACTACAGACACGGAATATATTAATAACATGATTTCTAATTCATTATGATGTGTCAATTACCAAGGCTTGCAATGACATCCCGTCTTAAACCATAACACCTTTTCTGTCCCCAAATGTCTGAGAAACTCCCCACTGTGACCAAGAAAGATGGCAAGTATAGATACCATCTGATACAAACACGTGAAGCTTGACACCCTGAAATATTACATCTCAATTCTAACTGAACTGGCTGTGTGTGTGTATGTGTGTGCTTGTATGCATGTGTGTGTGTGTGTCTCTAATCAGACTACAAATCCTTACACCATGAGATCAGCCAATAGGACTGCAATGTTTTTATGTCTTAACTGCTTCATTTAGTTTACTGCCAGTAAACATTCACATAATTGGTAAACATGTCTGGAGACATGCATGTGACTGTCCGTGAACTAAGAATTAGACATTCCAATTAAATGATAAATTTCCACATCTCTGCTTAAAAGGTTTGTTTAGTGGGATTATTCTGTTCATTCATTTATTTTTAAATATGCATGGCTTTTACATTCAGCTGTTCAGAAAACCTAACTGGTAGATAAGTGAAAGGTTAAGTTTCAAATGATTTTGATTACACAGAATCATTTCAGTTTTTGTAAACCATGTACATTTTTGTTCTGCTATATATGATGCCAACAGAGTATGGTTAGGTGTATAAAAGATATTTTCCATTGGCTATTTCATCCACACATGTGCAGAAGGGTGAAAAATGGACCGTTTTGTTTATTTTTTGTGTGTGTGGCTTATTGGACCTACAATGTTCATGTCCTGGCCACTTAAAAAGTGGCCAGGACATGAAAATCAAATCACTTTTCCTACCTTTATTCCAAGGTTCATCTGTCTATGTGTAGTTAGGAATGGTCTGTTTTAGATCTATGGCTAAAATCTTCGCAAATCCAGAAACAAACTCAAGTTCCAAAAACATTAATTTTCAGCCTTAAAAAATATCAGGTCTCCAAAATTGTTTTTTTATGCTGTATATTTTTTAATTTAAATATAAAGTCTACATTATTTGGCATTGTTGGCAAACTACAGCTTCCTCCTCTGTAATACTAGCCAATCTAGTGTATCACAAATGTTGATGTTACAAAGCACCCTGAGTGGTCTAAAGCGCTCACCGTTACGGATCACTGCCATCTCACCTCTGTCTGCGTGAGTTCGAGTCTTGGGATCGGCCAATGTGGGTATGTGAGAAAGCTTGCCAGTAGCTTCTCGAAGGTCAGTGGTTCTTCCTGGGGTTTTCCCAGGTTCTTTTTCCACCATTTATACTGGCCGCCATGTATAGCCTATCTTGTGCTGAAAAGTGGCGTTAAACCCTACAACAACAACAACAACAAAGCTCACAAGTAGGGTACTATGTCATGATGTGTAAATGTGACATGTTAGGATAATGAGTTAAGAAAATAAATTTAGATATTGATGAATTTCATAACATTTAAATAACTGCAGTCATGCCATATTTCGTTATATGCAGTAGAAGATAGATTAGCAAATTTCTATCTATTATAAGCACACATTAATTGCATGCTTTACTCTGTATCAAATATAAACATTTACTGGTGTGAAGCATATTTTTCATTATTCTGATACACTATACTTTTTTTCATTTATGCTATTTTGTTTTCTATCTCCCCAAAGTCTATAACAAAGATTCAAATAATTAAATCAACTTGCAGCATTTAAGATACAATCTATATTAGCCCTCTGTACCTTTTGCACTGTACTAACAATTTCTAAATGGTACATATGACACTTGGGTTTATGATAAAATTCAAATAAAACTATAATCCTGGTGGCACCAAACAACAAGTAAAGACCAAGCCCAACCTCATAAATTTTACTTACTTTATCTCTTGGAATCTTCTTGGTTTTACACAACTCACATCTCAGAGGATGCTTTGGACAGACTCTGGAGTGTTCCTAAAAAAAAAGCAAATAAGTATGTATTTTATTTTTATGCCTTCATATTTTATTACCTGCACAGTTTTCACTCTTTTTGTCCCTGTTGAAAAAATTACAATTGGGAATGTTGTGACTTCACTTTTCTTTTTAACGGTGTATGTATTTTATGGTGACTAGAAACTACATATTCAAAATATAACAAAGAATTGTCCATCAGTGATGCCCTCACAAAATCAGAAATTTAAATGTCAGTTATGGAGAAAAATTCAACATGTTTATTTATCATGCTTTTTGTAGAATGGTATGTGAAGATTAAAATTCCATATATCTACTAGAACATTGCTAAATTATGTCATGAGATATGGGATTACATTTAAAGGGGGTGGAGTTCCTCATTTACCATTTTAAAGAGTTGCAGTTTATTTTCAAATATTTCTGTCGATATTACTGAATAAAAATAGGGATCTAATGTACTTCTTTATTCAATACGGCTTAAATAAATATACACAGACATTACACTTCAGCATTTGAATGCCGAGTATTTTCATAACTGCTTCCAATTATTGTTATCATTTGTTTTCCAATTACTTCTAGTGATTCACAGATGACCATATTGACTGCAGATGCATCTTTAGTCATTTCAGTTTATTAAATTTCCACAAGACCTCTATTTCTTAACCTATCGCAAACTCTATACACTACGATCTTTATGTCAACAAGTTCTTAATTTGTTCTAGTTACATGGATTCAAGGATTTTTCTCAGCAAACATTTCAAGAGAAATTCTGTTCACAACACATACAACTTCTCTTTAATCATACATACTGACAGATATTAACTTGCAAATGATGTTTATATAAAATAAGAAAATCTAATTTTCAGATATTTTGGAACAAAATATTCACGTAAGCCAGTGGTTATAATCTTGAAACAGCAACTTATTCAGTGTTTTATGGTCATTTTCAATTTCAAATAACAGGTGCTGTATCAAATTTAATTACATTTCTATTTTTCCGAAAAACAGCCTTTGATCTTATTTAGCATCAGAAGATTTTGGTAATAAACAAATAAACAAGAGTTCCTTGAAGTAACTGATGCTCTACTGGGTAAAAAGAATTTCTAGGAATTCAAGGTAAGACCATTTCTTCCTTTCAACATGTTTAACAGCTGAATGTTGAAACAATCCCTGATATACTTCAGCAATAAGAAGATTTTCAAATTAGCTTCTATGGTGGACATATTGAATGTCAGATAGGAATCATTTTTATTAAGGGCAAAGTTGACATCATTAAAAGTCTTTTGGTCCATTTCATAATGATCATCTTTTCAGGAGGAGTAGTGACAACAAGATTTTCAGAAAAACAACCTCAGCCTCTTCGATCTCATTTAACATCAGAAAATTTTGGCAAAAAACAAACAAACAAGAGTTCCTTGAAGGAACTGATGCTCTACTGGGTAAAAAGAATTTCTAGGAATTCAAGGTAAGACCATTTCTTCCTTTCAACATGTTTAACAGCTGAATGTTGAAACAATCCCTGATATACTTCAGCAATAAGAAGATTTTCAAATTAGCTTCTATGGTGGACATATTGAATGTCAGATAGGAATCATTTTTATTAAGGGCAAAGTTGACATCATTAAAAGTCTTTTGGTCCATTTCATAATGATCATCTTTTCAGGAGGAGTAGTGACAACAAGATTTTCAGAAAAACAACCTCAGCCTCTTCGATCTCATTTAACATCAGAAAATTTTGGCAAAAAACAAACAAACAAGAGTTCCTTGAAGGAACTGATGCTCTACTGGGTAAAAAGAATTTCTAGGAATTCAAGGTAAGACCATTTCTTCCTTTCAACATGTTTAACAGCTGAATGTTGAAACAATCCCTGATATACTTCAGCAATAAGAAGATTTTCAAATTAGCTTCTATGGTGGACATATTGAATGTCAGATAGGAATCATTTTTATTAAGGGCAAAGTTGACATCATTAAAAGTCTTTTGGTCCATTTCATAATGATCATCTTTTCAGGAGGGGTAGTGACAACAAGATTTTCATGACAGCTGTCATGGCAGCCATACTGGTTGTATGACTGGCACAAGTTTCATTCAGGATCAAGTAGGCAGCATAAAAGTCTATGTTGACAAAGCCATCTCTTTGGGAGTAGAGATAATAATATTTTCAAGATAACCACCACTGTGACCATGTTGAGGGTTAGTCATTTTCATTTTGGACCAACCCCATGTCAAAAGGATTTTCCTTTTAATAGGAGTAGCAAAAATCGAGATTTTCAAGATGGACACATTTTGGACATCAGATCAGCACCTTTTTAATTTAAGATCAACAAAATATTATACAAAGTCTTTTAGTGAATACCCCATGATGATATGACCCTTCTTTCAGGAGATGTAGTGATTATATGAAGTCTTCTGGTGAAAACCCCATGTCAACATGACTTTCCATTCAGAAGGGGTAGTGATAAGATTTTCTAGATAGCTGCTGTGGCAGCCATATTGAAAATTAGATTGGCACCATTTTCATTTAGGACCAACTTGACATAAATCTTTTAGTTAAAACCTCATGTTCTTATTACCTTCCATTACGATTAGCAGCAATAACAAGATTTTCAAGCTGACCAATGTGTGGTTTCCATACTGAATGTCAGATTGGCACCAAGTCCATTTAAGACCAACTGGACATAACAAGAAGTCTTTTAGAGAAAAAGTAACCTCAATATAACTTTCTATTCAAGAGAAGTTGCAATAAAAAGATTTTCAAGATAGCTGCCATGGTGGCCATGATGGACTTCACTTTGGCACTATTTATATTTAACACCAACCCGACATCATAAAAAGTCATGCAGGAGAAATAACTGTAACAAAATTTTCCAGACGACCTCTGTGGCAGCCATATTGGAACCCATGTCAGTACCATTTTCATTTAGAACCAACTAGACAAAAGTAAACTCTCCACGGTGATACGACCATCCATTCAGAAGCAGCAATAATAAGATTACAAGAAGAATGCAGTAGTGGCCATATTAGATATCAGATCTGCCCCAGTTTCATTCAGCACCACCAAGACATCATAAGAAGTCTTTCAGTGAAAACCTATGTTGATATGACCATCCATTAAGGAGTAGCGATAACTAAATTTCAAGATGGCTGCTGTTGTGGCCATATTGACACATAGCTGCCAACCCCGGAATACAAAAAAATACTGACTGCCTATGACAAAAATACTGACTTTCAGGAACAAATACTGATTTTTAACATTTTAATGCACAAGTAAATATCTACAACATCTATAACTATCAGTAAAATAGGACAGTGTCTTCCTTAATTATTTAATGTCAAAGATGCATTTGTTGCACTCTTGCACCTTCTGAATGGGCTCTCTGTTCCATTCAGATGCCCATTCAGAAAGTGCAAGAGTGCAACACAAACTCAGACACAGGCTGTTTATATGAGCCTTTTCCAGTTCACACCTCTTTTTTTTTTGGTCAATCATTATCGATTCCAATGTACCATCTTTCATTGATGATCTGAATTCTGTGTGATTTTCTTACTGAACTGTTTTCAATTTTTCACATGAGTAATCCTTTGCAATTTTACTGTCTGGAAAATGTGTTCGAAATAAATTGGCAGCAACACTAGTAACTGAAAAATGAAGGTTCATTTCTAAAAGAAATTTAATAAACTGAATTTCGGTCAAATTACACATCAAGGTTATCTTTGGTTTTTATATATGTTGTAAGTTTAGACTGAGTTGTTGATGATGAAGCAGCAAGCTGATGTTTATTAGCTTTTTCATGCTCTCGTATTTCATGGTCACCTCCATGCCCAATAGCGAAATCACATTACACAATTTGCAAAACATAAAGTTTTCTCCTTTACTAGATGGTTTCACAAATCTAAACAAGATGGCACAATTGTCCTTCCAGTTCTGTTTTCATGTCTTTCCAGGAGAAAATTCTGAATATTCTGCTTTCCTATTCAACATGATTAGAATTTGAATATTATGAAGATAAGATCTACTGATAGCGGCAACTGTTTGCAAAATCCAATATGGTGGATAAAGACAGGCATAGTAGCCTCAATTTCGAATGAACCAATCATATTTTAGAACTGTATTCCTATATACATGCGATACATTTCTATCAGAATGGAACCGAGTGCCTATTCTGAACTGAAAATTGCAAGGAAATTTTTTATATTATTTTTTAAATTAAAAAACGTATTTTTTGCAAGAAAAATGTACGCCCATATTCAGGTCCAAAATACAGAACAAATGGGACACTTGGCAGCTATGTTGACACCATTTTCATTTACGATCAACCAGACATCATTAGAAATCTTTTACAGAAACTCCATGTTGATATGATCAACCATTCTGGAGAAGTAGTGATAACAAAATTGCACATACTAGCTGTGCAAGCAGCACCATTTTCATCTAGCACCAACTAGACCATGGGATGAGAGTGTGTGTGTGCAAAGTTTCATGGCAATCCTCCAAGTAGTTTAGGAGAAGTAGCGATAACAAACTTGTGCTCATGGATAGATGGTCATCAGCTGACAGACAACAAGCCATCCAAAAGCTCTTTTGGTCTATGCCCAGTAGAGCTAAAAGTGAACAATCACGGCTTTCTTATAAATTCTGGGAGTGCATTAAAATATGTTCCGATAAAAAATATTAAGGCCTTCTGAAAACTTTGTGAAATGACACTACTAGCAACAAACTAATTAAGAAAGAATAAAGATCATGCATTCATGCATGGATTGCTGCATGCAAATGTTTGCTTGATCAAGCACTCAGTAAAGACTTTGAATCTTCTGACACAAACTCTTTCCACATGATTTGGCAAATGTTTGCACACAGCTAACCAAGTATAGTCCCTATAATAATTAACATCCACTCATCCACTTCAATCAGGGAAAAAAGTACAAGTCGGGATAATTTAAAATGATATTATACTGAGCATCTAAACATGTAGAGATGGATGTAATATCATTCATAGTAAACTCCTTAAGATTCAGCAATATTACAATGATGTACCCATTATTCAGGCTAGCCCTATAGCATGTACATTGTACACAATGTACTTCATATGCTCTTTCCCCCTACCCCTGCCAAAAAAACATACCTATGCACATTAAAAAGTATCTGGAAGGTTATTTACCGGTATCTCTGCATTGGTAATCAGCTCGCCACAATGTTTGCAGTTAACAGGCATTTTAGGACATGTTTTTGTCATGTGTTCCCCAAGCTCTAACTGGGGCAAGAAATTTCCACACTGAGGACACCGAGCCATCTGGTACGGGCACTGGGAGGCATGATCCTGAAGATACATAAATTTTAACATGATTAAAGAAATACCTTCTTGTCATTTTTTCTTTTCCCACTATTAATGTTCATTTGAACTGAATACAAGATCAACTATAAAACAGATAATATTTTGAAAAAGACTGGTGTAACCAGTGCCTTGTTACACTTATCTAGAGGCACTCAGTCTACTGACATCGTTTCAAATCTGTGAATGACTCTATACAATGGTAAATCAATTAAATATATTTTCCACAAAAGAAGCATGTTACAAGCATAGTTGTCCAAAAATAACATTTAGAGCTTTTCGTCATTTACAGAGATATTTTCAAAGCTGTTTTATCAATAAAATGAAATAACTTTTATAACTGATATTCCTATGTATCATTTCACTGATATTCCTATGAATTGTTTAACATATTCCTTTTTATCATTTTACAGATATTCCTAAGTATCTTGTTACTGATACATATTACCATGTATCATTTCACTGATATTGTATCTACTAATATTCCTATGTATCATTTTACTGATACTTCTATGTATCATTTTACTGATATTCCCACAATCATTTTGCTGATATTCTTATGTATCATTTTAGCAATATTCCCATGTATCAATTTACTCATATTCCTATGTATCATTTTACTGATATTCTTATGCATCATTTTACTGATACATATTACTATGTATCATGTTATTGATATATTCCTATGTATCATTTTACTGATATACCTATGTATCACTTTGCTGATACATATTACTATGCATCATTTTAATGATATATTCCTATGTATCATTTTACTGATATACCTATGTATCACTTTGCTGATAAATATTACTATACATCATTTTACTGCTGTACCTATGTATAATTTTATTGATACAAATTACTGGGTATCATTTTATTGATATTCCTATGTGTCATTTTACCTGCAAGTAAAGCTATAACAGTGTAATACACATCAACAGCATGAATATTATTATCCATCAACTTCAGCAATGTAGAGTGTGATATACTGTCTATCCATCCACCTGTCTGTCCATAAAATTCACTACACTTGATACAAAGATTAACATTTGATACCCATCGGCAAGAGGTTTATGGCCATTTCCTTCAGGTCCATGGAAGGAAAAAAAAAAAAGTTTTCGTAAAAAGGACACGTGAAATATGTAACAGATTTTGGGTTATAGCCCCTTGATCAAGGGAAAAGATATGATTCCAGGAAGGAGGAGCCATGCAATAAAAACATACTGATTAGAAATAGCATTAACTGAAAAGTTGTTACAGGCTGGTATTAAATATTTAGTAATTGCGATCTTTGGGTTGCAATACACAATACATGATAGATTATTTATGTATTATATTAGAATACACATCATTCACACAGTTTTACAAAATTAATGAATTTAAACATTTCTTGAATTTTCAAGCTGTATAATATATGCAGCTTATTTTGATAATGGAATACATATCTTTTACAGTAAACACATTTTTGGGAAAAACTATGTTGCAGTGGGCATTTGATCCATCCATGCTGTATGCACCAAAGACCTGGCATAGTAGTCAGTGATTTTTTTTTATGACCTGGTCAATGACAGGCACATTTTGGACAGATTAAGTTTTATTGCTGCTACCAAAACGTCACAGCAATCAAATTATGTAACAAGTTCATACCATAATTATGGAGTGCATGCTGTTCTTTTAAAGTTGCATGCTAAATAGTATTAGGTACATTATCATTTCTGAAAAGTATCACATATAATGTTTGTAATTCTTCAGAACAGCCAGCTGTAGAACTGTCCCTCCCATTCTCATGCATTTCAAATTACAGCTTAGTATTATCCATAATGCTGGAATGTAGCTGTGTAATAATGCAGTCTCTGTAGAGAATGTGAAGAAAATAAAATAAGTAACAATGCATATGCAAAATTACACAACACAGAGGGAAAGAGTATCTCATTATTAAAAGATAATTACCTTAATAAAAAAATTAAATATTCAAAAATGTTTCAACCAAAAATGCATTCTCATAATTAAATTTCCACAAGATGAAGAATAAATGTAAGTTTTGGGACAATAAAATCCTTTGAGAATATTTAGCTACTTCTGAAAAAATGTAATGCTATTATGACTTAATTATACATCAGCTCAGTGTGTGTGCGTGTGTGTGAGAGAGAGAGAGAGGCATGCAATTCTGCTGTGAAGTGGTATATAACTAATTACACAGCTGTCTGGAAATGAGAGCAAGAGAGAGAGAGTAATGCAGTTCTGCTGCATAAAAAATAAAGCAAACACCCTCAACTTGTAGCACTTCTATCTAGCACTTCCACACCAAATACACAGGATTTATTTTCAAAAGAAACAAGAAGTTGGGGCACTTGCTGACATGGTTTAATATCATCGATGCATTGCTTACTTTTACTCTGCAATATTTACTCTGGTCATAAGGTTGCAGATTTGAGCTATCAATGTAGGTTGATTGTAGAGAATGAAAGATAAAAAACTGCTATAGACAATTTAGGATATATGACTTTAAAACAAAGCAAAACAAATGATGACTTTGCAGGTACTGCACTAACTTGCCTCTTTGCAATTCTACTTGATACTTGAGGAGAAAATGCCACCATCACAAATGTGGTGCTTAATTCCCAGACCTTGATATCTTGAGTGTTTCTATTTTTGTCTTGAGTGGGCCACATATTTAAATGGGAACTGTAAAGTATGAAATACCCAAATGTGCACTCGAAGAGAACAAGAAACTCAGCTATGGAGTTTTTAAATAGTGGCAGCCTCCTGATATACTGTCATGAATCAGGTATGTCTGTCTGGCAGAATTCGATTTTAAAATCATTTTAATCTATCTGATCAATATTTTGAGAACATTTGTTTTCATCCCAGGAAAAACACAGAGGGTGGTTTAACAAGTGTATATAACTATGCAAGAAATCAGAAAATTTTTCACTTATTAGCAAACCATCTTTTTGATCTGTATTGTTATCAGGGGCATAAAATTCTATTGCCCAAGAGCCCAATATAACCAAAACTTAACATCAGGTAACCATTTTTTCCAATGTGAAGGCTCTGAAAGGCAACTCCAAAACTATAATGAAAAGATAAGTTAAAATCTGTAATATTTTCTCCAGTGACAAATACTTAAATTATATAGTTCCTCTGGGCACCATTAGCAAGATGCCTCAATTATCTCCATTGCATTCTGCAGTTTAGTGTTGGGTGATTTCTGTTAGCAAGAAATCACACTAAACCATGTATGCATTTTGTTGGAAGAGATGGGCAATCCCTGCTTAGCATGTGGCAGCTGTTTCTCTTGGCTAGTCTTAACTTAATGAATGTGTTAAGTATCATTCAAAACTTCCAGGTCAATCTTACAGATTGTACAGAGGTACACTTCTGACTCACAGATATAGTTGAGGTTGTAAGAATTGGCAACTATAAAGAATCAAACCAATAGTTTTCATACTACACTGGTTTTTAAAGTAATGACTCAACAAAAATCCCACATGGATAATTTACATTAATCTGACAGTTTACATACAGGAATGACAGTATTGGACTAACAATAAAAAGAACTGTAATAACATAAACTTGGATAAATATGAGGCAGGATCAGATAATGTATAATTTTATATAATAGTCTTGTTTTAATTAGGCTGGATCAGTTAATGTATCATTTCATATAATGTTCCTTTGCAACTGCAATAAAGTTACCAGTTGCAATTATTGTGTTATTCTTTTTTTCTACCCCCTTTTGTCAATTAGGCAACCTATACCAGTTGTTTTGTTTTCCCTTCAGGTAATTAGGCTACCCTGACCGCCCACCTGTTCATATATTGTTCAAATTACTGGACAAACCATAAGCAACTTTTCAACTGGTGATAACCATTCGAGTCAGTCAATTAGTCTTTCTGGTATTCTGACTGTAGGATTTTTCTTTGGCAATATATTTCTAATTGTAATTGATATTTGGAGGTATGGATTGCTGCGAGGTTAGTACTTTTGTTTTCTGCATTTCTTCTGTCAATGTTGATGTTTTCTTTATGCAGTGTACTATGTATAGTTTTCTCATGTTAGATTATATAGATTCAGCTAAAAAGCTGTTAATGATAAATATATGATCATTTTAAATTGTTACCTGTGATATTTTGGTGATATTGCTCACTACTGGGTAGTAACTTGGGATGTTTACCTAATGCAGAGGTGCACAACCCATGGCCCGCAGGCCGGATCTGGACTGCGAATGTGTTCCGTCCGGCTATAAGGGCAAATTAAAACAACACTGAAATCTGGCCATGAACAGTGATTATATTAAAGAAATTAGTGTTTGTGGCCCTCAAGTGGTCTTAGAAAATGCAATCTTGCCCTTGGCCGAAAAAGGTTGTTTAACCCTGACCTAATGAGTAAGACAGCATAATAAGCATTTTACATTTTCATTTAATCGATTTGTGATCTTAAAATCTGTCATGTATTTGTGCAGTAAAAGAGTGGTGGCATGAAAATGCGTTTGTTTTCCTATATATACTAGTTGATTATTCATTACTCTCATCTGTACGTTGCAAGCATACTTGTATACCAAATATATTTAGATGTATGGTAATTATTATTTTTAATTACTTTGCATTTCCTAATGAATGTATGGTGATTTGTTTGAAGGTGCTACTTGAAATGTCACCTTTACCCCATATGATAAGGTACCTATGATTAATATATGTATATTACGTATGTTTGATACATCAGTATTTGTGTAATTTGTATATTTCTCTCTGTCTGAAATGTATGTGATAAAGACTTCATATATTCTAAAGAAATTACTACATGTTTAGTACAATTAATTTTTAGTACAATTAATAGTCTATCAAACTGCGTATTCTTATCTGGGCCTCCATTCTATGTGCCTGTCTGTCTGTCTGTTCTCTCCCTCTCTTGCTCTACCACAGTGATTGCTTAAACACCTGTACTTTGCACCCTTGCATATTAACTATATTTCCCCTATATGGATAATTAATTAATATGAGAGATATTAAGTCATCCTTATTGAGTGTTCTGGCAAACTGCTATGTACATACAAAAACAATGCACTGATGATGGAATTTAACTTTTATTTTCAGCAAAATTTTCCTCTTGATTTATGTTACATTCTGCACAGACTCCCAAAATGCACAATAAATGCACATTTAAACACTGGATTGATTGCTTGTTTCTATGAACCCAAGACTAGTCCTGTGGCATTTTTGATGCCAACTGTGGGACTTTTTGTGCCAAAGCCGAGGTTGTGTATATGTGTATGATGAGTGGAGGACTGGATCGAGTGCATCCAAATACATGAAGGACAAATTTAATTCCCTTCAGTGTCATCCTTGTCAGTGGACTTATGTATGTGGATACTGTAGCCATGTATAACTGCATCGTAGAAGAATACACATGTAACTTCAGCCATGTATTCAATAAATGTTGCTACCTGGACTATATATGTGATTACTGTGGGACATTTTGATGTAAGATTTGTTTTTAATGGTGCCCAGTATTTGACAACGGGACTAAGTTTTTAAGACTTTAATTCCATTATGACTGCACACTTGGTCAGATATTCATTTGGTCATCTGCTCCAGCACATGCAAATGTTGTCTACCCTAGGATCCAGCAAACATGCATGCAATCATTTTCAGCAATATTTCATTGATCATCTGAACCTTGCAAAATTGTTAGTGATATTCATCCTGTGTTTACGAAGACTGATACTTATGTGTATTGACTCATTAGGACACTATATAATTTTCTTTGTGCATTTAATCTGGACAAAAGTACTTTGATGATGCAATGTAAGACTGTTTATCATTAGTGCATTTGGCTGATGGTCCTATTCTGTTATAGTCCCACATGAGTCCTGTGTTTTCAGCAGACAGAAAGAGTAAAACATTATATTACTTTTGTAGATGTGAAGTTGCATGTCTACAATAAGGCAAGTATCCCCAGGACCATGTATCTGATGTCAGCTGATGTTCCTTGAGAGAAGCTGGATGGACTGCTATGAGATTAAGTTCTACAGCAACCATTAAGGAATTATTGTCGAAGTCTGGAAGCATCTACTGCAATGTAGATTTGAAGGAGACTTATTAGCCAACTTCTACAGTGTCCTCCAAATGAAGATGAAAATATTTCTACATGGAACTATAGGCTGAAAGATTTACTGAACATGCTAAAGGCTAGGCTCTGAACAGGACGGTTCAGAACAGGACGGTTTTATGTCTGGCTACAGGATCATACACAGATGGTGCTGTCGATGCTGGTATTTGATTGTTATTCTTGTAATACTTCTCCGCAATTTCAACATCGGCAGATTCAGAATAACTAAATATGTTTTAGTGTTTTATTCTCCATGATCCCCATTCACCAGTGCCAAGTAATCCATGAAGGTGATCTAAATATTTTTTGTTTATATAAAATGAATCCGTGGCAACTCTAACTGCGATATCAACAAATTTGTTTATCATCAATAATAAGTTTATTGAAACGTTCGCGAGCATCAAAGATCTTAAATGAGCAAACTGCGGTGATTCACCATCAATATAGCTCACAATTGTACCTAATTGAGTTCCGTCAGACAGATAAACATCATTTCGCGTTATAAACATATTTCTCTATGTTGTATCAGCAATTATAAAATCGAGTTCTGCATTGTGAATGATCAACCTGGTACACGTTCGTTTATGATCATACGCACTACCATGAGTAAACTTACCGATTATTTTTCTGCCGAGATCTTTAGCAACTTTCTCATTATTTTCTTTTCTGTATTTAGATACATTATTATTGAGTTTAGCAACTTCATCGTCGTCGAGATTAGGAAATTTTTCCTTGATGTCTTCGGCTGCATCAAACTTGTCTGGTTGTGGCAACCAAACTTGCTTCTGTGGATGATACGATATTATCGCTTCACTTACACGTAACGATATTAATATTTTTATATCAATCATATATCATAATAACACAATAGGAGCTCAGTGTTTTTCTGAAAAAAGTCTTCCAAATCACACATAAACAATCGGATGAAGATTTCGTGCAAATTCAAATGAATCCATGCAGGTGAATCCAGTATGATCAAAATCTGGCAAAGGTCCATTTATCGCAACTCTTGTCATCTCGTGTGCTGGATGACCAAATCTTTTAAAGTATTCAGATCACTCTCCGTATCCAAGAAAACTTCCAGAATAACACGCTACCATATCAGTTGAGATAATGTTGCTATAATCATACTCAGTATTCCATAATCCGCCATGTCCATATTTGACGCAGCTAAGCTGTACATCAACAAGAAATTCCGTTCTTCTAGGTTTCCATGAATTTTTCTCCTGAGCAAAGTGAGCAGCAACTGATGGAAAGGTAAAACAGTTATTCAGTAACTGTTCGATCCTGACATCATCAGGTGTGTATTTCAGCGCAAGATTTCTCATTTTGCCGTGGAGTGATTCTGCATGATAAATTTCTCCACTAGGCCTTACAAACTGATCGTAATTACCATCATTGACACTTCAAAAAAACCACACGGATACAGAGTCACTCTTACTAATATTTTTAATTGAATCAAATATAACGCCGTTGTAAAATTTAACTGCTCTGTCTCGTGGAAATATCATCACCGCTGCATGCGCATTATGATCAGTGATTGTTATCAGAGCTCCATTTTTTGTGCATTTCAGTGCGTATAAAATCTCTCCAGTTAATGTCTTCACCGTAATCGGAAATCTTAATTGCTTTTCTAACTCAGCAACATTGCTGATAGACGCTCCAGTATCTTTAACTTTTTCTGCCCATGTGTTTATTTTTTCACGCAGCAAATCCATTAAACCGTTTCCACGTATCGCTACTGCAAAATGTTCTGTAACTCGCTCAGCTAAACAATTCAATGACAAAGTCGTCATTGATAGTTTCATTGGCGCAAGATCATCGTCAGATTTATCATTTAACCGATACAGCGCATAAACAACTGCAGTCACAGGATATGCTCGTTCATAATATGGTTTGTCAATGCCGGTTGGTGTACCTGGTTTGGAATTTTTATTCAATGTGACGATGCCACTTTCAACGGTCACACAGACAGGGTCACGTTTGTCACGGATAATCCAAATATCGTCTGTCTGCACAATAAATTTTATCTGAATAAAATATCGCTGATCATCAAGATTATTAATGATGTTTCTTGCTCGCTCGTCATTCATTCTGCCATCGATCGACAACACCTCTGATTCTAAATGTTGACCACGTATGAGCTGCACCATTGTCGCGAAATTCCTTCTTTGCTTCATTGATACAATCAGTTATATCATTGTTCATCAGTGCCAAATCTTGCATCAAAAAACTAAATTTAAGTTTTGGTAGTTTGTCAAGATCAAATCTAGCTCTGGAAGGCTTAATTGCAGATAATCTCGTGAATTCCTCCATATTATAATTAAGACAAATATGTATTTAATTAAACTTTAATTATATATATAATGATTCAAGCTAACAATAAATGCATTTGGTTAATGATAGGATTTACAACTCCTTGTAACCATGCATGCGTAAATGAATTCTGTGGTTACCAAATGCAAAGTTTTCGGCGTGGAAGTGTAGGACCAAAACTATGATTACGATACAGTGTTGGAGTCAGAGGAGAAACACAGTTATATGTGCAATGTGGTGGTAAAAGATACAGAGAGCTGAAACGATATTATGATAAAAAAAAAATGTCGCACCTCCCATAAAACTGCTGAAGACTATCTTGCCAGGTTTTCAAAATAACAATTTAGACAAATAATATTAGTATATAAATGGAGCAAAATGAATTTGTGAAACATCCCATCATCAAGAATTATGAAGCATTTCGTGATGGTATAATCAGGAAATGTCGACTGAAAAAACCAATTGGTTTTGTTAGTGATACTGGTTATCTCATGTTTAGTGCTGGGGAAAAAAAATATACCTGTAAATGGGTGTGGTGGTTCTGGTAAAACAACACGCGCGATTGAATTATTTATAAGTTCAGATATAATTGTGCTGATGCCCACACACAGGCTCGCCAGAGAAATGAACGAATAAGGAGTAAAATAACAGACAAATCATAGTTTCTTTAGATGGTGTGGAGATGCGTGGACTCCATTGCGGATGGGTGAGAAATACATTCCCCAGATTATTATCTGGGATGAAATTTGTTTGGTTTCGTTGGATACATTAAAAATGTTCCTTGATTGGCTGTTAACAAAAAATTGCGCTGTAATAATGTGTAGCAATCATGGTCAACCACCACCTTTTGTCGGACAATCTCCACACGAATGGATAAAAACATTTGTGGATTATTATGAAGAAATAACTGATGATCATAGAGCTATTGATGAACCACTGAAAGAATTAAAAAAATTAATCAGACAGAATACAATGTGAAATAATGCGTGGAGTAATTCCAGAAACTATGATGAATGATTTTTGGAATTTGTGGAGACCAAATGATTTGATAGTTGCAAGTAGAAAGATAGTCAGAGCTACACTGCAAGAGAAATTATTATCTAAATATAAAGAAAAGTTTTCAAATCTACCTGTACCACTGTGTTATCGACCAGCAGATACTCAACTGCAGAATATTGAATTTGAAATTCTGGGTGGTGGTAAACAAAATCTTGTACTAAATGATATTGTCGCAGTTCCTGTCAGTGCTGTCACTGGTGCGTTGAGTATGAGTAGAACTCCATGGACGTTAGGATACGCTATAACGATTCATTCATCACAAGGATTAACTATCTTGGATACAAATATTTGGATTATTGATGATCGGATCGGATCGAGTGGTCAAATTTAGTTTATCTCGCAGTGTCTCGAGTCAGAAGAACATCTCAACTGCACAGGGTTATTATGGATTGCGTAATAACCGAAGAAATCACTGATGATGTAAATAACGACTTTGTTGTCATCAAGAAAAAATTATCTGGGTATCGACAATCTGACAAAAAAAATAACCGTGATTTTGATCTCGATGTTGAATTTATCATGACACTGAAACAACAACAGAATAATCACTGTACAAGTTGTAACTGTAATATGTTATGGCAGTATTCAAATAATAATCCAAGACAGTTTACCATTGATAGAATTAATAGTAGTCTTGGTCACACATGCGAAAATGTGATACTGACCTGTCTTGAATGTAATCGATGTTGGGGCACTGGATGCCCTGGAGCCAGTTTACAGAAGTGAACGTGGTGGTAACTGTGTGTCTTCTGGAATTACTTGTAATTGTTCACGTACAAATCCATGTTGAGGAGCAGTTGAATGTAGTGTATAGATTGCAGGTCTACCTGTGGATCTAACCATGCTGGAAATCTTATGTGTGGTCACACTCCAGATAGGATCAGTTGCTCTTTTTCTAACCCCCCCCCTCAAGTTCATCGGGTTCATATAAATATCTGACAGTCACATTATCTAACACTGGCTGTTTTGAAAAATCATGTCGTTGTACAGGTATGTTTCTTTGTAATTGCATTAATGGGTTTCATAGAAGCTGCAGGAGTAATTTCATTATTTAACGCAACTATCACACTTGGTAATCTTGCAACCCATTCATGAGATCTCGTATCTGTCTGAATTATTTCCTTCGCATACTGGTATCCAAATAATCTCTCAGCAAGTGTTCGATTAAATCGTTCAACAATTGCCTGATTACGATGAATTGCTGTATGTCCTCGTCTGATATTACCATTATGTTGCTTCATCAACGATGATATCTACTTCCAACGTCAACGACAGTTAGTGCGTATTTGTATGTGCATGATCGACGTCTACCAATT
>JAECUM010042645.1:0-37250 GCA_016617855.1 Megalonaias nervosa
CTACACACTCACCATTGTTATCAGTAGATCTCTCCAACACACAGTTGGACCAAAACTGTAAAGAGAAATTAAATTAAAAGTTACCTAAGGTTTTGTTCACACTGCGTAGCTGAAAATTATCTGTACATAAAAATATTTGTATGCATGTGTTTGAAAACTGCAATCCAAAATAAATACATGTACAGTGGTATCTCCAGAACACAGATGTATGTCAAGTTAGAAATCTTGCAATAAACTACTTGCCTTTTCAAGCTAACTTCCTGTGCAATAGATAAGAAGCAATCCAAGCCAGTTTAAGCTGAAATAGGGGACAGACCATTTAGTTTTGGTAGCAGGAATGGAGGGAGGTCTGGGATTTAGCACCCTACAATAGCCAAGAAAAGAACAGTTTTGCTCTGATACCAGGATGTATAGTGACAATGATGGTCAAATTCTTTTCGGCAATTTTTAAAAAGATAGCTGTGCAATTGTTTCTCCATTTTTAATGGCAGACTGGCATAATTTGTACAACTCTAAAAGCCAATTATGCCACAATTATTTTTGCAATATTTGGTCAAATTCTATTACACTTTTCAGAAGATTGTTTTAGACTGTTGTCCTTTCTTTCTGATGAGGATATATTCGATGGTACATTGTCATCATTTGTAGAAAATTTGAAACTTTGCAAACTATGGACAGGAAAAGGCCACTGTGATAGAATACTGTATCTGCTGCAATAAAATTTGGCAATGTGACTAAGAAATGATAGAAAAGGCAGACTAGTGTTCCAACTACAATGAGTATATGTTCTTGCAATATGAACTAATGCATTAATATAAGGGATGGAAATGAGGCCATACATTGCATAAGCTGCTGAAAAACTTGAGATACAACCCACCCCATCAAAATAAAAGCCACACCACTTATATCATAGACTGACATTTTTTTAAATAATGAGAGTATATTGCTGTTGTTCTGGGTTCAACGCCATTTTTCAGTACATGATGGACTATATATGAAGGCCAGCATAAATGGTGGAGGAAAACCCCAGGGAAAAACCACCTACGGGAAGCTTCTGGCAAGCTTCTCACATAACCATATAGGTAAAGTCTGAGACTTGAACCCATGCGGGCAGTGAGATGGCAGTGACCGGTAAAGGTGTGCGCTTTAGATCGCTTGGCCTACTGGGGTCCCTCTATATTATATTGTAATTACAAATGAATGATGTTGCATGCAAGAATACTTGCTGTATAATGTGAATAGCTATGATCCTGTTCAACTTTTATAGTCTGTCATTGATAAAATTGATTTGGCATCCATCTATTTTTATATTTACTATTGAATTTTTTAAGTAAATAATGCTAAGTAAATTGTTGCCAATACATTAAAAAAATGTAACCAATACACTATTAGAACAGTGTTTACTGTACACATGGACGTGTCAATTGACGTCATTTTCATTTCCTGGCCTAGGTCCGTTAATTCATCTGCAATATACACTGCTCCCTCGATAACTCACGCACATCAGGGTCCAAAAACACAGACCGTACTATAAGCGAGGGCGCGAGTTACACAGGGACCTCTCAAAAACCCACTAGATGTCCAGAAAACCGTGGGGTTGGGGGTTGGGAAAACTGGGCTGTTTAATGGTGGAATCCTCGTTTTATAATTGAGTCTAGAAAAATCGTCAATAAAGTGCTTTTTCTGATGAAGCTGTTTGTTATTATCTATATATCACATTTATTTTCAAAATGTCCAACAATGAAAGATCGATAACATGATTACAACTGGTTTCAACAACCAAACACGGTATGCGAAAACATTTGTGTATTACGTCATGGCTTTTTGTTTTGTTGATTAGTCTGGTTTCCTAAGTGTTGTAGAAGAGTATTTCATGAAACTAGGAGTCTATGAAGCAGGGAACCAGACTAACTGTTGATACACTACCAAACAAGATTCCTTTCTATCAAAAACACGTAACATTTATTTCGTCAGACAATCGTCTACGTTGAAACTCAATTTTTGTAGTTTTCAATTAGTAAAATATTCATGCCATGATTTCATTGCAAAACTAATAGTGAAACTTCTTATCATGCCTGAGGATATCTCTATGTGCAAATTCAAGAAATCTCTGAAACTCCTTTTTCCCACAATGGTCTGTATCTGTGAAACAAAACTCATTATTTTATGAAGTACTCATTCTGCCTGGTTGCCCTGCTATCTTTAATCACATTTATGATTGAGTAGGTAATTTTTAAGGTAGTTTAATTAGATATGTACACAATAAAATGTATCACAGCGTTCGATTGATCAAATGAAATGAGTTACCCGACATACGCCCCGTGCCGCTGGTTCTTAAACTTGTAGGATTTGTATGCCTTTTGACTTTTTTTTTTCAATTCCACCTGTTTTATTTGATCCAGAAGATGTAATTACTGTGATAATAGAAAAGGAGGCCCTATTTTTATTTAGTGCAACAATACAACAGATGCTTCCGCAGTCCGATATCAGAACATGGTGGGCACTTAATTAGGTTCTCAGCAAAACACTCGCGGACTTAGCTGTTACAGTCGATTGACACATTTTACGTTTAATTACAAGTGGACACATTGCATTTATGATGATTACACTTAAAAGGAACTAAAAGACAGAACTAGAACACAATTTCAATTGATAAAATTTTTTTTTAAAACTGGTATTTATTTATTAAAGTACTGCCTCCACTTGGCGTGACATTTCATTGATCGAAATGTCCTTGAATATTGTTAATTGCGGTTTACTAAGAAGGTCGTTTGAAAAGAAAATGTAAAAAATTATGACTTCTTATTAAAAGTCATTATTTCATAATGTTGATTAAATTTCCAGGTCCTATCTACCGTTTTCGACGATAAAACGAGTGAGATATCAAGTTTCCGTTACCAATTTCGATTGCGATTTTCTTCAAGTTCAATAAATAGGGATCAATTTTTTGGTATTTTCTAGCTTAAAAATTGGGATCCACGTCTGACCCCGCATTATAAGCGGGTTCGCGAGTTAACAGGGCGTGAGTTATCGAGGGAGTGGTGTACAAGTAAAACCTGCAGTATCATAGGTCAAAGCAGATACACATGAAAAAATGTACAAGTACTAACAATCTTGAGAAAACCCATATTTTACAAGAATATTTTAATGTTAAGGATAAATTAAGTTAAATGCCTGAAAATTCCCACCATTCCCAAGGGAATGTGGGGATGGGGGAATCTGTAAAGGTGTTTATGCATAATTGGTCAAATATAATAATTGAAACTGAAACATCATTTACTCTGCTGCCCAATAAAAGTTATTACTTTATATGGTTATTGTTGTCAACATATATACTGTCTGACGTCATCATTTAACGATACTGCCCATTACAAGTTGTCTACTTGCTCCATTTTCTTATAACCTTGATTTTTAATTTTTAAAAATATCTTATTGTCTGTCGGCTTTCTTTTATTTTCTTTATAAACTGTACCTATGTAAACTTCTGCTGTAAACTTATATCACTAAACTTTAAAAAAATGCACATTTCTGGTTTTTAAAAAAGGGTCAGTTAGAAAAAAAAGTAATTTTCCACATGGATTTGGATCACAGCAGAAGGGATTATTGTTCAAATAGAGGGCAGAGTGGCCCCAGTTGTTAAGTTTATATATATTCAGGTATCACCTTTGTTCTTAATACATTTGTAAAGGAAATGAAAGTACTTGCCATTAGATACTTTTCCTAAATAAACCTTGTATGTAAGCATAAATGGCATATATATTGAATTTGCTTGAAAGTAATAAAACTATTGTAGTTGTGGTATTGCATTCCCACTAGTGTGTGCGAAGGCACTCCCAGTGAAATAAGTTAAAACACAATTTTAACAAAATTACAAACTAAACAGGAAAGATATGCGAGCAGTTGCATAGTTCTGATGGTATTTTAATCAGTTCTGCTGGATGTTATGATTGTCACAGTTCATGACTGTGAAACCAAATATAGTACAATATGCTTAACTGCAGTTAATATGACATGTATATATCCATGTGCGTTTCTACAGCGGATTCTATGGGGTAATAAATAAACCATACAGGGAAAGAGTTGACACTTATTTGTACAATTAGTTATACACATATTAGTGGTGACTCAGTGAAATTTTTCTGTACTTGTGATAAATATACGAGTTTTGTGCATAACACTGGAACAATGGGCAAATTAAGTTATCACTGTACAGTGTAGTCATTTGTAAAGACATGTGGTATGTTAGAAAGCAGAATACACTGTGGTGGTGCACATAAAGGAGAAATATACCAAAGTCTTGCAGTATGCCTTGAACCCATTACTTGGATACCAAGAAAGTGGCTAGAGATTTAAACTCGAGATTCATTAATTAATAAACTAAAGAAAAAAGATATACCAACAGTTGGTTCCTCAACAGCTAGCATATGTTAAATTATAAACTGAAGTGGTTCTATTTGAATTTTTAGGTGAATCAGTGATATTTGGGCAGGATCAGTAAAACAATTATTTTGTTGATCTTGTGGTTGAGCGACAAAAATCCTAATTTCGAGCCTTGATATTCAGTGAAAAGTCAAAACTGGAAGCAAATTAACAATACATTTTCCAAATATTTAATCAAAAGGATTAATATATTTTGTAGCTGAAGTGTGAAATAACAGCAGGATCGAAAGGTAAGGAAGATTTATGTCGATTATTTTTTACATATATTCCCGAACCATACCTATATGCCAGAAAGCATAAGCCGGAAAAGGAAATTTTCATGTTGTTATACATGCATAACAACGTCGTGCAAAATAATGATCCGGAAAGATGATTACAGCAGCAAATCTGCGGTTAAATTTTGCTACCGATGCCGATAGATGCTTTCCGAGCTTACGAATCTTCTGCAGCAATAACATTAATAATAATAATAATAATAATAATAATAATAATAATAATAATAGTAAGGAGAAGAATAACAAGAAAAGGAAGAAGAAACAATTGTCCGTAGTTTGCCTGAATAAACCTCAGCACTGACAATTTTCTAACATTACTAATGAAAACAGTTCTTGCTATCAAACGAATATCTTTGAATTATTAGTGAACTTTCCCCACTACTCTTTAAAGTCAAAAGTTGCCTTGTTTTAGTTCAATCAATAGATTCCATTGATAAAATCGTACTGCGGTAGGCACCGATTTTTTTTTATTTCTATGCCAACACTTTATTAACACATATTATATAATATTATCTTGAGTTAAATTAAATTAAATTAAATCAAATTAAATTAAATTGACTGTATTGTGTCGTGCCGTGCCGTGTCGTGTCGACTCATGTCATGTCATGCAACGTCACATGTCATGTCATGTCATGTGTCTTATCTTATCATATCATATCTTATTATATTATATTATATTATATTATATTATATTATATTATATTATATTATATTATAGAACCCTACGCTACACTACACTACACTGCATTACATCACATTTCCATAAACAACGAAAATGAGAATCAGTTGTAGCTTTTAAGCGTTATTATTAAAGCACAAAGCTTTTTATCCAGTATGTAAATTCAAGTGACTGAAGCAAACAAGATATTTTTTGAGCGGGAATATTCTCAAATCCCTCACTAGAACATTAAAAATCAAATTTGAAAATCATTCGACTAGCAAGTTCGTTGCTTTGTGAAACAAATTAAAAATTACTGGATCACTCAGACTGATGTGCAAGTAAATGCAGTGTTGTCTTCTAGGACTTCGTTTTAACCCTCGCAATACTAACCAGCGAGGAATTTCAGTTATGTCACTAAAAATGGATAGACTATTTGCTTGGAGCTGCAACAGTGAATTACTTCATCAAATAAATATTTCTGAAACATTAGAAAGATTTAAAGTTGCTTCAGATTCTAATTTAATTGCATATAAAATTATTTATTGTTGTGAAACAAATAGTTTACTGTAGACTAGGACTTGAACCAATAGCAAGACTGCAATGGCTTTTGATTCTAAAAGTGGACAAATAATATGCTCACTGAATACTGAATACTACTGATGATAGACGTTTAAGGAAAAGCACACGTTCCTACAAGATACCGATGCTGTGCTGAAAGCAAGCTGCTATGTATAAATTGATGTATTTTTGGAAAATAAAGCAGTAAGCGATAGAGGGTCAATTAGAGATAGTAGGCCAGTGAATCCACAAAACAGACTTCGTCTAGCGTTCTGTAGAAGAAATCTTAAAATATGTGCACGGAAAAGGCAAATGTTGAATTATGGAACAAGCAAATGTAATGAATTGTGGCCACTTATAGACGAAAATTCGTTTGAATACGTATATCAAATTATTACAGTGACTTGTGGATGATAAACTGCAAAATTATTCATGGTACAAGTCCGTTGTGTGATATACTGATCAAAGTGTACGTGGGAAAACTGGACATTTTGTGAGTTCCATTTACATTGTAATAACAGAACTGAACAAAAGAGAAGATAGCTGAATAATATAAACTGAAATGAGCTTTTATTAACCTTAGTTTTTCATTACACGTTTCATTATCATGAGGAGAGGCAGTGCTAGTGGGAATGTGTGAGTGGATACAATACAAGTGTCATATGTTACTAAAGGTTATATTAATTGTGTAGTTTGCGCTGTTCGTCTTATTTTAGTCTTCGTTCCTTGAGAAAGGAGTTCGTGACATACACATACATCATATACTGGTCAGAATAAAAACAAAGAAACTCTTTCTCATAATTTTCAGATTATGACGGTCTTCTGCTTATCATGACATTAGTTAGAAATTATCTAGATGAAACGGCAAAGAAGTACGACTCATTCGACTGAATCTATGGTTTTAGAGCAATTTTATAACCTCCTGGAGTATGGAAATTTGATAGGCAGAAACCTGATTTTTCTCGGAGATTTCATCTTTCATTTTGGCTGTGCTTTAAACCAACACCAATCAAAACTCCTGGAGTCTATCCACATTTTCAACCCCAAACATCCAGTTAGCCACCCCATAAACATTGTCATATTTTAGACTGGATTCTTCATAGACCTGATGATAATATTCTAGTCTTCATTAGTGTCCCACGAACTTATATCAGATCACCTCTGCGTCATACGCTATCTCGACGTATCAGTCGCTAATCCTCCGTCTTTGTTTGCCACTAAGAGAAAAACTCCGCATAATAAATAGAACCCATCATGGCATCCAAGAAAAGCTAACAACCTCACCTCTACAGCAGTACAACTTGACAAGTGCTCATGTATATTGCTTAACAAACACGCCACAGCAACTAAGTGCAGAGTGTCAATTCAAAAGTGTTTTCCATTACGCATTAGAGTTAGGGACCAGGGGATCGTTTCACTAACACTTGCACTGCTAAAAGAGAACGCCGCAAAGCTGAGATTTTGTTTTTTTTGGCTTTCCACCAGCCTCACTATTCATAAGCAGATCTATGAAGTAGCTAAGAAGAATGTCATAGACATTGTTCACGCCGCAAAATAAACCTATCACAGTACTGTGATCACTGAAAGTTCCAGCTGCAAAAAGCTCTTTGAGATTACGAACAAGCTAATGTTTAGGACTAAATGTACACCACTACCAACGACCTTCTCACCGGTCGACATTCCGGACCTGTTTGCAAATTTCTTCCGTGACAAAGTTCAATCCATAGAGATAAGATTGGCAACGCAATTTTGATTGTCCGATCGTCAACATACATCCGATTCCGACATCATTGCTGTTTGAGTGCTACGATTCAATATTGCCTTCACTAACCGATGTTATAAACAGTTCTCTCGCATCCGGGGAATTCCCATATTTTTTTTTTTCAAAACTGCCATTATAAAGCCTATGTTGAAGAAACCGACACTTGACCCTAACAATCTAAAGAACTACAGTCTTGTTTCTAACCTCTCATTCATTTAAAGGAGCTTAGAAAAAGATTGTTCTATCCCAGATTGTTTCTGAATTGTAATAGTCTTTTAGCAATGAACAGTCTGCATATCGCCCTCGCCATTGTAATGAAACTGCACTTTCAGAGAGCAGTTAGAGACCTTCGATCTACTTTGGGTATTGGAAAGATTACAGTCCTCACTCTCCATGATTTGTCTGCGGCATTTTCACAATAGTCCAAAATAGTCACCATCTCCATCATGGTATTCACGATACAACGTTATTATGGTTCAAGTTCTACTTGGTCAACAGGGCATAAATTGTGTCCTTAAATGGAAACATTCTAGCTCAGTTGATCTCTGTTTTGGTGTTCCACAGGATCTGTTCTCGGCCCAGTTCTTTTCATTCCCTACACTAAGCCTCTTTCACGTGTCATGGATTGACACTCAGCGTCTCACCAACTGTACGTTGATGCCACTCAAATATACAAATCTAGCTGCCCAACTGAATTTGAGGCTACCATACCAGAGAGGTGCATTTCCGATGTGAAGTCGTCGATGACATGTAACAAACTGCAGATGAATGGCCATAAAACTGAAGCGATCATAATCACCACGCTGTCTTTCTCATTCACATCTTTTACCTCAAACAATAAATGTCAGCAATATAGACACTAGATTCACAGTCAATCCGAAACCTAGGTGTCGCTCTCGACAGTACTCTCTCATTACACCAATTTGTAACGAACACATGCAAGGCTACATATCTGAAGCTGAGATGCACCAGCTCCTTTCGAAGTTTTCTTTCAGTTGATGCCACTAAACCGCTTGTGTGTTGCATAGTACTTTCAAGACAGGACTATTGTAATCAGGCCCGGCGCGTGGTGTTTTTCTTGTGTGTGCGATGAATGTTTGGCGCCTTTCCAAAAAGATATTATCGAAAATTTCCGCATATGTCAGAAGTTTTGGCAGATATTATTCGGCGGCGGCGCCTGTGTGCATCGCGCACTTCGCACACGCAACCAGCCGGGTCTGATTGTAATTCAGTTCTGTCTGGTTTGTCTTAGTATATACTACGGAAACTTCAAAAAGTTAAAATCACGGCCCCTCGGATCATCCTTGAAATACGAAAACTTAACACATCTCCCCCTGCTATGTATCCTTTACTGGCTACCCGTTCGACCCAGAATCAAACACAAAATCTGTTCACAATGCACGTTGACTGGCTTCAATCCAATATACCTATCTGACCTCACCCATGTGTACACCTCATCTAGAAACTTACTCTCCTCTGTTTACAATGCACGTTGACTGACTTCAATCCAATATACCTATCTGACCTCACCCACGTGTACACCTCATCCAGAAACTTACGCTCCTCTGCAGACTCTTGCATTTGCATTGTTCCCCCGGTTAAAATGAAGTCATATGGACAGCGTTCTTTCGCGTACCAGGGGCCAGCTACGTGTAACGAATTGCCCTTAGATCTTAGAAACAAGGGCACTGTGATCGCATTCAAGAGTGTTCTTAAAACTCACCTATTTCGACTACGAGAACAGTCTGAAAGATTTAATAATATTTACTTCCTTAATTTTTATCATCATGTCTTTATTTTGTAATTTCGTGGTGTTTGCTTTTGTAATATTATGATTGTATGTTTTTATGTGTTATCTAATATTGTAAAGCGCTTAGAGCTTCTAAAGATTAGGCGCTGTACTACGTCCACATTATTATTATTATTATTATTATTATTATTATTATTATTATTTCATGGCTTGCAGATAACTTTAGATTTATGGGACAATCAGTAGAACAACTGGCAAAATTAAATGGCAAATAATTTACATAAACACTGAATCAGTTTACAAATATTAAATAAAAATTCTCATATAATACATTGATAACTTGAAATATTTTGCAAAAGAGCTATGCCGTCATTAGAGACGTTGTACTCATCACAAAACGATTTAGATATATCAAATGACGATTACTCAAGTGTACAGGATGTCATGGAACATTTCAATCAATCCGTAAAGATTTGGAAATTTACGTGACTACAACTCAAAGAATGACGCAAGAATGTTATGTGTAATAGTTTAGAAGCTTAAAAATACATGTGTGCAAAATTACAAACTAGACCCCATTTACTATTATAGTGTCCTCGGATTAGCACATGATGCAAGTTTAAATGAATCGACAAAAGCACGTTCTGTAAGAGTGAGAACAAAAATAGTGAACATCTTTTCTACGATTGCAATATTACTTTAAAGTTTTGATACCATTTTAGTAAACATATTGAACCTTTTTGTTCAAATATTATACGTTTGTCTAAAAAGAAATAATTGAAGGAAGTAAACAATTGGATATTTTGTGTAATCTCTTGTTTATTTTGGCTAAATATTATAATTACACTTGCAGATTTAACATGCAAAATCATGCCGTTTATGCTTTTAAGCAAAAACTCATAAGAACATTGAAAATATATTGCTTAGTTAAATAAAAAGAGGACCAATTTGTGTCAGTCTATCTAATTTGTGTCAGCCTATCTAATTTGTGTCAGCGTGTCAGTCTAATTTGTGTCAGTCTGTCTAGTTTGTCAGCCTATCTAATTTGTGTCAGTCTATCTAATTTGTGTCAGAGATTGCTTGCTATATGCACGTGTGCATGTGTGTGTGCGTGTCTTTTCTATTTTTGTGCATTATGTTTATCGTCCCTAGATTACCTGATAGCTAGAAATGTTTAATTGTAAGGTGACCTTGGGATGGTATTGCCAGACCCAGTGTTCAATCTATTACGGGGATTTAAAAAAAAAGTTGAAAGGAGTCTGGTAAGAAATAAAACGTTTACGAGTTGTCATAAGTTCCTGCTGATACAGAGTGGAATAAAACGGTAGCAATTAGCATGATACCAAATAGATATATCGAAGTTTATTACGAGAATACTACCTGGATAAAATCGTCTTATATGAACTGATCGTGAGTAAGAAAGGTCGGTGTCAAGATCGGTCATTATATACAGATACTAACAAGCAATGTGAGTTGACCATGAGCCAAAACATGCTGGTAAATAGTAACTGATATGGGCAACTTATGAATTCATTGGATGGGTAGAATGTACTGTGTCCAAAATACGCTGTCAATGAAACAGGTTGTATTTTAGATGAGGATTTGGGGGCTCCTTTGCACTTGCTGACTATATCGAGTAAGCCCCGTTAATTTCAGGGATCATATGAAAATTATTTGCCTTACTTGAAGAAGAAGTTGACTGATGATTACAAGGATTCCAAACCACCAGTGCCACCAATGTTATGTACACTAAAAGAACCCAGCAACAACACGTAATTCACTATAGAAATATGAAGCTTTACAATTGAATCAAAGAGTAGCATGGCGACAAGCGTCATTTCGTTGAAAACGTAAACGCATACCATTACTGACACGTTAACACAGTTGAATGAACATGAAGATCTCATTAAAAGAGTTATTTGCGTTTTTGGGGTTGGTGGGTTTACGGTTCAATATATCTACATTCTCTTTTTGTATAGCATCTGTAATGAGATCAGTTTTCAGTGACAACAGTTTCGATTATTCTTTTCTCCTTGCTGTGAAATACAACCCAAAACGAGTATTGTCCAGATATATTTGATTAAGAAGTTATACTTTTGTACGATCACACACAAGTAGTAATGTGGGATACCCTAGCAACAATGGGACCTTAATGTTAAATTGGATATTTGTACCCTGGCGACAAGGGGAATTTAACATGGGTGGGATACTTTGGCGACAAGGGGAATTTAACATAGGGATATATAGCTACAATGTATTGAGACTGTCTAGCTACAAGGGGAAATTGGCTAGGGGTGACGTCACTGTACTGGACACTGGGGAAACAATGGCAACAATGTTGCAAGTGGCTGACCTCAATCGAGCGGAGTAGTTAGGAACAGTGTTGCAAGTGGCTAACCAGAATACGCGCTACTCTTGGTAGGGACAAACACAAAAGAGAGAAAGACACAGAGACATGTATAGAGACATAGACATATACATAGACATACATAGACTTGTCTATAAGACATCAGCCTATCAAACAAACAATGATACAATCGACTAAAAATTTTTTAGGCAACAGAGAACAGAAATCTTGTCGAGACGTATGTGTGGCCCTGAAAAGGGGCATTGGGTTCTTCTTGTTCTTCTTCTTGTTCTTGTTCTTCTTCTTTTTTCTCCAGTTCTTCCACCATCTCCTTACTTTCTCTATTATTCCTTTCTTCTTCTTCTTCTTCTTTTCATCCTCTGGTATCCAGTCAGGATGTCCCATGGTTCTGAACTTTTCCTGCACCTTTGTCCAATTTTCATTCAGTTTCTCAAAGTCCTCTTTATCTGTCTATTTTCCTTCTCCTTTCTCTCCTTAGCCTAGGTAGCTTTTATGTTCTTCACCTCCTCTTCCATCACCTTTCTAACCACTTGTTCTGCTTTATTTAAATTGTCTAATCCCCACCTCACACTTCTGAGTTACAGGTAAGACCAATCTGTTAAATCCTCTATTTCTCCTAAACAAATACCTTACTTTTGTCACACCATCAAGAGCCTCCTTCAATTTACCCACTTTAACATACTCAGACTTAATAAATCCTCTCAACGTCTCCACTTCCTCCTCTATCACGGCTTTGCCTCAAGCACGGACGTGAAGGAAAACATCCCCTTATATCAACTACACATATCACATACTAAAGATTCAAAGGTGATTAGAGTACTAACCTAAAAGAAACCTTTTTTTACATTTTTTTTTAATACAAACCAACACACTGATACCAACAAAATCAACAATACTCCATACCAACAGACAGTAGAGAAGGGAATTTTTTATTTTAAAAACACACCATCACCTACAATCACACCAGCAAATTGAGTCAGTGTTTATAGTCACACTACTCCACATTCACACACAAAAAAAAAAACACCCATTAGAGAAGGGACAAGGGTTTATTTTGTTATGGGGAAAATGACACATCCACACCCACACACATCCATCCACCCACCCACCTATACCCATACACACACACACACCGTCAAAGGAGTTAGTGTTTATAGTCACACTACTCCACTTTCACAGAAAACAAACACTCATTAGAGTAGGGACAAGTGCTTTGTTATGGGAAAAAAGACACACACATACACACACCCAAACACACACAGACACACACACATACGAACTACCAACAAACACTAATATTTTTTGGCAAATCGACCAGTCTCTCTTTTCTAGAGACCTGGTTAGCCCCGAGAAGGGCCGTTTTTTGAACTCCAAATGTACCTGGTTAATACCTGCACCTTCCAGGCCGAGCGCCACACACGCAGCGCCGACTCCAATCATTCTCCCAGTTGATTGCTGTTGTTGGGAACGCAGATGGTTGATGAGTGGCCTCATCATCCCAATTCTCACTTTGAGGGAAAGTGAAGTTTCTCTCCCTCACGACTCTACGTCCTGCCTGCGGATGTTGTGGTCTCCTTAGTTGCGGGGGTCGCTGAGGCTCCCACTCTTGTCGCTGTCTCTCTAACTCCTCCTCCCAGTTCTCATTCTGGGGGACAGCGACTCTCCATGGTGGTGGTATCGGTTGTGGCTGACGTTGTGGTGATGGTGTCCTCACCACATGCTTTACCTCACAACTTTGCCTCAGGATGAAGTGAGGCAAAATTGTTGTCTTCTTTTCCTTCTCATCGTCTTTCTCTTTCTTCTCGTCCTCTTCTATTCTTTCTTCTGCTGCAATGGCGTCCATTGCTAGCTCGTCCAGGAGGCGCCGGGCATGCTCCAGGTGAATTTGGAGTTCAAGCAGTTTTTGTAGTCTACTCATGTTGTTGTACGTCAACGATGGGTAACCAGACTGACGAACGCTACGATTTATGTACCTGAAACACGGAGGTGAAGGAAAACACCCCTCTTATACAAAAACTAACAATACACACCACAACCAAACATGGACAGCGCGGGCATGAAAAACACACTCACGTCCACTTTTTACCTACAAACACACTTTATTACCACTCATACATACAACCCTAAAACAAACACACACACTATCCTAAAAGTCAGGGAAACCAAGTGTAATAAGTCCTACTTTATATTGATTGGATTTTATTTATAACGTTTGGTAGTTTCGGGTTCTATATAAATGGGTAAGGTTATTTTCCGCCTTGTGGCGGGGGGGGGGGGACTGACGACTTGGATGTTTAGTCATCTTATATAATAAATTTGGGGCTTTAATTCCTATGAGTAATTTAGGTGCCTCATTGTGCGGTGGGGTCTGATGGCCATTGGATTTTGACCACCTTATAATTCTAATTTTGGGGTCCTGCATAAATAATTTAAATTTTTATTTCTCGATCATTGCCACATGTGCGGCTGGGCCTGATGGCTTGGATGATGCCACCTTATAAATTTTAATATTTATGGACGAAGAAAATGAAATGAATATATAATATATATTACACCACTTCACTTAATGCTGAAAGATGAGAGATAGATAAGAGAGAGAGGTTGTTAGTAGGTAATGAAAAGAATCTCTATGGTAATGGATAATTAGGATAAATTACCTATGACTAAATTGCATTGCCGGTGTAGGTATACTATTGTCATATATAATTATCTTACAGTCCTATAATAGGATCCGCCGGTTGGTTTAAACAGTTATAATTTACATGGCGTATATATAACTTAATTTATTATTATCCTTAGCAGGGCCTGATGGTTTTGAGTTTTAACCACCTTATTTTTTTTAATTCTAATGGTTCAAGAGTCTTATTAATTGCCAATCTTGCCATGTTTAAGTGTTAATTGCCTATACTATGTTGTCCGCCTTGTGGCGGGGGGGGGGGGGCTGATGGTTTGGGCTATTGACCACCTAATAATTATTAAATTGGGGCCCTGTATAAGTACTGATGTCGATTTACGTTGCCACCTTGTGTGGCTTGCCATATCAGTCCTGGACTTAGACTGATTTATAGTATTTTACTTGGGGACTTCATATTTGTTACTACTAATATTTAATCCATCATGTTTCTGATGGTTTCCAATTCTAAAAAGTTGTATTTCTCTAAATGTTTATAATACCCACCAGCGGATCGTCAAAATTCGATGTGTATTGCTATACCCTAATTTATTTATTTATCTTATTAAATATTGTTACTAATATTAATTATAGGTATATAAGTAGTATATATGGTTTATTAATACGTGCATTGCCTAATATTTATTAACTTGGACCAGTCACTGCTGCCATTGTTAAGTCGAGCGTTGCAGCCACAGCATGGCGCAGGGGAACAGGTCTGTCTCAATCGGTATAGGGTCCGCCGTATGCGCACCGGCACAACACCAATCCCCTATGCGGCTGGTCTCCAGCTTTTCCTATACATCTTGATACATTTGTCCTGCCCCCACCCCCTACAAGGCCCCTGCGCTGCCACCAATCACCTTTTAGAAGTATTTCCTAGTATATATTTGTTACTGCTGCATTGCTTGGTGAATTGGGAGATAGTTTGTTATACGGAATAAGGGTAATAATGATCCTTAATCATAATATAGATGTTAGCGCAATTCTTATTGATCCCGTTACTACTGCTATTGCAAGGCTAGCCTCAGAGGGTTATGTCTGTCTCAGTCTATATAGGGTGTGAACTATTATAATTTACCACTGTATTGCTTGTTGGTCGTCTAAAATTTAAGTTTTCAAATGAATGGGATGAGGGTAAGATCGGTAAGTGGATTAGATTTTTCCTTGTTTGCCAATTTCTTTCAGAAAATATAATATATTATTATCTGTCGAATTGATGTTTGGGTTACTGAGTGCTAGGAATTCTGGGTAGGTTGTTGGGGATCCTATGTTTGTTTGCTTGGTCCTAAAGAGTTTCCGTTGTGCACGATATTTGTTGCACACGTGAAATAGATAATGTAAATCTTCTGGAGTAGGACAATGAGGGCAATTCACGCCCCGAGCTTTGTTGATTGGGAGATATTTTCCGAAACTGCTGGCTAACAGTGTGTTTCCAGCTTTGATTCTATTGATAATTTTCTGGTCATGTTTATTATCCATAGTAGGCACTTTTTATGCTCCTGGATACTTCCTTTTGTAAAAGGTATGCTATATAATTCTTTAGTGCTGTACCGGAGTGTGGTAGGGTTAGTCTCTTGAAGTTTATTTTTGGCTGCTTGGTCCGTTTTTTCGTTTCCTGAGATGTCGATGTGGGATGGTACCCACATAAATTCGATTTTCCTGTTATTGTTTTCCATTTGTCTCATTAACAGGTTGGTCTCTTTTGCGAAGTTGTCACGGCAGTTAGAGATGCCGGATTTCAGTGATTTGAAGAAACTAAATGAGTCACTGATAATTATTGCTTTGCGGATGTTTGTGGATTGCACCCATTTAATGGCTTCAAGTATGGCTCAGAATTCTGCTATGTAAATAAAGGAGTTATCTGTAAGTCTGGCTCCAAGCTCTAAGTTTTCTTCCGGTATTGCTATAGCGGCTGCCGTTCTGATCGGGTCGTTTGATTTTGATCCATCAGTATAGATCTAAGTATAATCGTGATATAAGTTTGCAGTGGTAGAGAGTACTGTGGATCTTATCTCTAAAGGTTTTTCATTTTTGGGTCCCCGCATAGTTGCAGTTAAATTGATATGCGATGAGTTGCATGTCCATGGTATGGGATCTGTGTATTTGATTTGTTCAGCTTGTATGTTTGAGGTTTTTTTTTAGGTTTTGGATTATTTCATGAATCTTCTTTTTTCCTGGTGGATCCGGGACTAACTTACGGCTGAAGGGGATAAACAAATCTTAGTTGGATCTGAGTCTTCATGGACCGATATTCTTGTCGCATATCTTAATAATAGTCCTTCCGTTCGTAAGCGAAGGGGGGGGGGGGCCTCTCCTATTAAGATCTGTATTTCTTCTCTTCAGGAATTTTTGTGCGCTCCTGTACATATGCGTAGGGCCTTTGCTTGAATATTATCTAGTTTATTCAAGAGGTATGGTTTTGAAAAAGCATACACATGGCACCCATAATCTGTCTTAGATCTTATAGCAAGGTAGAATTGATTCGTTTGTTAGGTTTGAGTTTGGGTTGTTTTGATGCAACAATTATGGATAGGTGTATGGCGAATCAATGTTTTTAAGGGAGCTGACTAGTTTCTCCCCTTGTTTGTTGTATTTGGGGCACGTATTGAAGATCCTCAGTGTTATTGCAATAGGGGCGATTTGCACCTCGTTCTATGTTGAGTTTGATGGATTTCCCATTGCTGCCTGCTAGCAATGTTTTGCCAGTTTTAATCCTGTTTATGATTCGTTGGTCATGTTTGTTGAGCGTTAGTGGGGCTTTGGTGTTACGGCACACTGTTTTCTGTCTTGAGTAAAGTGTGCGTCCTTTAGGGCAAGAATCCCATTCTTTTTGCCATTTTGATGTAATTTTTTTGGATATCATGCCGTATATCTCTGGGATGCTGTAGTCGATATGGGTGGGGTTTGGGTCACTGAGTTTGAATTTTGCTGTCACTTCGGCTTTGTCATTGCTTGATAAGTATGGGACCCACATGAATTCTACAATTTGGTCATGGTTTAGCATAATTTGTAGATGCAATTTTGTTTCTTTTAAGAGGGTTCCGGGATAGTTATGGCATCAGCAGTTCTGTCTGGGTCGTTTGTTTTTGATCCGTCGGTGTTGATTTTGACATAGTCTTTATAAGACTTGTCAATTATTGTCAAGATTTTAGATCTTATAGCTAGCGGTTGGTCTTGTTTGGAACCAAAGGTTGTTGCTAGAAAGTTTATAATGGGATTTTTGCATGTCCGTGGGGTTGGGTCTGGATGTTTGATGATTTCTGCCAGAAGGCTATCAATATTTAATTCCTTACTTAGTTGATGAATCGTCTTTCCAGACGGTGGGTTAGGAGCGAGTCTCTTACTAAACAGGATAATGCATCTATTGATGATATCTATCGTTGGATGGGAGGGTTCATGTACTGAGATTCTTGCTGCATATCTTAATATCAGTTCTTTTCTTCTCAGTACGAGTGGTGTTTCACCTGTGAGGATCTGCAATTCTTCTTTAGAAGTGTTTTTTAGGGAACCTGTACATATACATAACGCCTTGGATTGGATTATGTCTAATCGTTTAAGGAGGGTTGATTTGGCTGATGCGTAGATCCGGCACCCATAATCCAGTTTTGACCTTATTAGAGCCCTGTAAAGCGTTAAAAGTGTGTCCTGGTCAGCTCCCCATTTCAGTCCTTTAATGTTTTTAAGAAGGTTAAGGTCGCCATTGCATTTCCGGACTAGTGATGTGATGGTTCCATGTAAGGTGTCGATCGATGTGCATACCCCAAAATTTGGCTACTTTCTCAAATTTAATAGGTTCGCCTTGTATGTACAGGGTGGGGGGTGTCTACCATATAGGTGGGTTTAGGGGAGAATAAGACTCATGTTGTTTTCCCTTTTGATAGTTTGAATCCCCATCTATCTGCCCATTTGCAACTTTTGTTAAATTGGTTTGTAGATCAACGATGAGTTGTTGGCTGGATGGGCTACCCGCTTTCCATATGCCACTGTCGTCAGCAAACTGTCGTAAGTCGATTTTGTTAAGATCGACAGCATGTTCTAGGTCGTTGATCATGATGCTGAAAAGGGTTGGGCTTAAAACACTTCTTTGGGGGTTATCGTTCTCAAGTTCGTAATTTTCTGAGTATTGGTCCCCTATTCTGGTTCTGATCTGTCTTCCATTTAGGAAATTTTTCATCCATTTGTGCATATGGCCATTAATCCCTTAATGGTTTAGCTTGGCAATAAGGCCGTCGGTCCAAACTAGGTCCAAGGCCTTCTTTAGGTCAAGAAAAATCGCTATGATTTGTTGATCGCATTTTCATTTAGCGCTGAAGGCTAGTTTAATGCGTGATTCGAGCCTCACTAGTTGGTCCAGGGTGGATCTTTTTTTGCGGAAACCACTTTGGTTTCTCGAGATCAGGTTGTTGCTTTCGAGATGATGTTTTAGTCTGTTATTGAGCATAGTCTCCATCACCTTACATATGGTGTCAATGAGTGAGATTGGTCTATACGATGATGGTTCTGTGGGGTCTTTTCCGGCTTTTGGGATTGGGATAACTATAGCTTGTTTCCATTTTGTCGGGATCTGTCACGTTTCCCAGGGCTGATTTATCAGGTGAGGTGAATTCTTTGTCCTTAATAGCTGTTTTCCATTCTTCAATGGAAAAGTTTGTATTAGTGGGTAATATTTGGTATCCAAGTCTGTGAAGAGATGGGGGTATTTATACTCTGCTATTCTTCGGTGTGCTTGGAACTGAGCTGAATGTTTGTTATTGCTGCTCATTCCTGCAAAATGTTTTGCTAGTTGACTAGCTTTTTCTTTAATGGTTGTCCATCCTGTGATATTGGGCATGCTGTTAGTGTTGTTGCCTCTTATGGCTTTTATCTGTCTCCAGACCTGCTTAGAGTTGCATTTTTTTAAGGTCAAGTGTGGAGCAGTATGCATGGCATGATTTTTCCTTTGCGTTGCGGATAAAAAGCTTTGTTTTTCTTAGATTTGTATTCTAGGTAGTCTGTTGATTTGCCGGTGTGCAGGAATTTGTTTAGGGCTTTTTCTTCTCTTTAATTAGTTTTTTTTTTGTATTCATCGTTCCACTGTGGGATGGACGGTTTTGCAATGAGTTTGTTCCCTTTTTCTGTTTTTGGGATGCTTTTTATGGCATCCACGTTTATTTCTTCTAGGACGTTTTGGTTGAATTTGTCAATGTCTTCATTTTACAGCTGTTCCCTAGTTATGCCGGCGAGTTTGGAGTTGAATGTGTGCCAATCGACTTTATCCAGTCTCCATTTGGGAATCTTAGAGAAGTTAGCGGTTGGGCTGGAAGGATTGATGGTAATATGTATAGGAAAGTGGTCGCTTCCTAGTGTGGTTTCTCGATCCACTTCCCAGTTTGTTAAGGAGGCTAAATTGGGGGTGCAGATCGTCAGATCTAATGCAGATAAAGATCCATCCTATGAGCTAATCCTAGTTTTATTTCCGTCATTGAGTATTACTAGGTTATTGTTGTATACCCATTCTTCAATCATTGTACCTCGCTTGTTTAGGCGTAAATATTGAAAATTTCTATTGTCAGCTGACCTATGTGTTTGAGTACCGAGTGGTATTCAAGAGTTATTGGGTGTCCTTCGTCAGTCTGAGGGTTGGACTTTTGTCCAAAGGTTGTATTTGGGAGTAAGTCACTGACAAAGATAGCCAGGTTCCCCCTCTTTATTTTCGTTATCCCTCATTACGAATTTACTGGTTGAGTAGCCGGGGATTTTTAGTAGGTATTTGGAGGTCTGATGAAGTAGAGTTTCTTGAATGCAAATAATATCTGGTTTTTGTTGGTTTTGTTAAGTGTGATAAATAGTTCAGGTTTGTTCATATTTAGCTCCCGACTATTCCATTTCCAGATTGTTAGGGAGTTTTCCTTAGTTGGATCCATTTTAGTTTTCATAAGTTACTTAATTGGTTTGTTCCAGAAGTTTATTGGAAGAAAACAGGGTGTTTTCCCAACAATTCAGTGAGTAGTTTGTAAAGGCAGATGCATGGTATGCGATCAGTTTGGGTGAGGGCTATAATACCCGCCAATAAATCCCTTAAGTGATATTGGTATTTGCGAAGGGTTCCAAGCTATTTTGAGTGATGGTTTTGGAATAGGTTTGATACCTGCATTGCTTGTTCCTTTGTTACCTGCATTGCTTATTGTTTCGTTACTTGCCTTGTTAGAGAGTTCATTGCTTGGCGGTATGTATACAGTATGTTGGGTAATTAGTGATTGAGAGTCAGGTTTTGTGTGCCTATTGACATTGCTTCTTTTATTGGGTAGGTGCTTAGCTTGTTCACTAATCCCTTTTTGGGGTGGTGGGGGTGACTCCCTTGTCAGCTGATTTGATATAGGAGGGTTATTTCTTGGTTTAATTGTATAGGGGGATGCTGTTTCTTCATTCTGCTGAGTATTTTGAAGTGGAGTCAATGATTTGACTCTTAGGTAGGTTAGGTTTTGTTCTACCATGAGACGAATTATTTCCTTTTCCCTCCTGGTATATAGGCAAGAGTTCTAGTTTGGGGTGGTGGGATTCATAGCAATTTGCATATTTTTGGCAAAGGAATGTGCACTTATTACTGTGGCTACCGCCATAAGTGTCACATTTTTGCTTAAATCTGCATTTGTTAGCACGCTGGCCGCATGATTTGCAGTTACTGCATGTCACGGAATTGTATAAATCCCTTTATTTATTAAATACATGTACTCGGGTTTCGTTTTTGTGTACAACGATACCCGAGAATGATTTATGTATATTGTACAATATTTCGAAACAGTGAGTTCGATTCATCCTATGCCACACGTGCGAAGTGCTTTTGATGGGAAAAACCGAATACATCAAGTGTACAGACGATGTAGGATCGCATCGTCTGTGTATAAATGCCTCACCGTAAGACAAAATCTTCACATTACGGAACGTTTTGTCAGTGAGCAGTCTACATAAGGACTTGCACATCTTCAGCTGTAGAGGTATGTGAGTTATTTATTAATTTCTTACGTATATTATAAGTTATAACTATTATACTACCACGTTTATGTTCTATGTAACTTCGGCTTGCGTAGTATAATGCAAATATTTTCTATTCTTGTTTGTGACTTAGCAAGAGATTTATATTAGCAATATAAAGTTGCATTTTTAAGAAACGTTTACTACCGTAGGATTCTTATCGGACAGAGGTAGGTTCACTTCTGAACCTGTTTATTGCTTTGTAATGTTGTGCCGATAATGTAATTTGTATAGCTTACCGTATATAACGTCATTACGTTTGATCATATATACCCGTGTCCTACATAGTGCACGGTGTTAGATTTATTTTCAGCTGATCCGAGTCGACGGGGTACCAGCTGGCCATACAAGTTGACAATAGCAGCTGTAAAGCTGAACCATAGCAGCCGTAGAGCTGAGTGAACAGTGCGTTGCTGGTCGAGTAGCAGGTGATCGGGCGTTGCTAACCGAATTGGTGGGCGCTGATTGCTTGATTGACCAAGGAATTGAATGGTGGTCGGTGACTACCCGAATTGCTGACTGCTTGGTTGACTAGTGTGACTGGTAGCCAAGTGTGCTAGTGACGGAGTGTTTTGTGTTACTCCATGCATGTAATCTTTTAGCCGTGGGCTAATTTTGGGGTTTGTTATACCCATTGTTTTGGGACTGTAAAGATATTGTGTATGATAACTGTCCCTTTGTTTTCATCATTTTATTATTGAGTAAAGTACCTCCTTTCTCGCTATCTGAGTGAATGCATTTTACTATATGAGTAACGTACATCATTATTTACCATTTGAGTAAAACACATCATTTGTTTCGTCGTGTGAAATTACTGTGAATCATTCACCTTTGTCCTTGTACTGTGTAAGGTCATTTATTTGTATTTATATTTGTTGCATTATTAGGTTCGTGCGGATTGTTTTAATTTGTCCAATATTTAGATCTTATACATTCACGTATTAATCATAATTGTTTTTTCATACAAGCCATTAATCATAAACCTTGTATTTGTATCACCTTCAAAAATGTTCTGTTATAAATCCGAAATCCAACCCGGTTATCTTGTTACACTGCAGAAGCGTGGTTTGTTGATATACTCCTCAAGGGGGTAGGAGCATCTATCAAAGAAGACGAGAAGGGGAGGGGGTTGTAGTGAATTCTAGCAGAATTGCCGAGGACGTGAGACCATGGTTGATCCGCAGTCTGTATGCCCTGGAGATATCAGCTCCTTCAGTTATCAGCTCGTGGGCGATATCCGTGTTGCTCAGGGAGTTATACTATAGTATTTCTTTTGAAGCTTCATAACTTTTTTAAAGGCAACACTATGTTTGGCTGGCTCTATTTAGTTGGTTGTGGTTTCTTCTTCTTTGATTCTTCGTCTTTCTTGTCGCTGTTTTTTTCTTGATGCTTGAGTCTGGTTTCACTGCATTGTGCCTTGTTACATATAATTTAGTTTGTCCAATCCATTGAATTTCCATATATTTAGCTACCTGTTTAAGGGTGCTGCATCTCACTATTTTGTAGTGAGTTTTTGGTCTTATGATTTCAAAGGCAGCTGAGTTGGCGCTAGTCAAGGCCGACACAATGCTTCTGGTACTTAGGTTTATAGTTTTTGTTACCACAGCTGATAAAGAGTGTATGTTCTTTGCTGTGGTATCCTCTCTTGCTGTGTTTTCTATGGACTTATTCCTTAATATTTCTTTTTGGTATTCTGTGAGTTTCGCTCCTGAATAGGGGCGTTCTTCTTTTCCTTCTCTATGGATTCTTTAATTGGTTGATTTTCTTGAGTTTTAGATGTTATTTGTTCCTGTATAGAAACGTTTTGTTTCTAGGTTTCTTCTATCTTGGTCTTTTTGGCTTTCCATCTTCCGTTTGCAGGTGTTTTTCCTTTGCATCGATATGCTTGTTGTTCGGTGGGTTCCTTTCTTCTAGGTGGCGATAATAAGTGCGCGAGCATTCTAATTTCTGCTGCTTGAGCTTCTGCTTCTGCTTCAAGGAAGTCTTCATACCTAATTTCTTTTGATAGTCCAGGCGTTTGGCTTGCGTATATTACCCCTGTAGAGGTGTTTTTCTTGGTATTCTTGATTGTTTTCTTTGGAGTCCTAATTAGTGATGGTAGCGGTATGGAGGCCTCTTGTTTTGTTCGAGGTTAGACTTGAATCGTTTGCCACTGTAATTGCTTGTTGGACTGGGCATTGGGTGAGTGAGGGGTTTGGAATGAGGGTGAAGTTGGTAATGATGATACACATGGTGGTGGGCGGGGAATTTGGGATTGGATTGGATATGATGGTGAGGCTGGTACAGGTGATGGGTAAGAAATAGGTGATTGGGTTGGGTGAGAAAGTGGGGATGGGGAGATTGGGTTAGCCACTATTTTTCCTTCTTTTGCTGGAGTTCTTGCCTGAAGGTCTAAGGAGGCGGGGTGGGGTGGGGGAAGAGACTGATTCAGGAATAGTCCTTTCTATGGATGCCATTGTATTGTTGGAAAAAACAATTTGGATGTTTTTTTTTCTGTTAGGAGATAGAATTAGTGTTTCTAGACTGCTTGGGGCTATCATGGCTGTTTCTGGTGTGGCATTGATTGATGTTTTCAGGCTGTTGGTTATTCCTGGAGTGTTTTGTAAACGAGGGAGCATCGGGAGGGTTTTAGAAAGCTCCTCCTGTACCGGAGGCTGTCCTTTACCTGTTATTGTAACGAAGGGATCGTCCAATGGTATGATGGAAACCACGTACAATGGGCGTTGAACAAGTACACAAGCAGTTGCTGCTGGCCCACTTCTTGCTGGTCGAGTCTGCTTGGCGGGCTGCAATTTACTGATGTACTGTAATCGGTAGAATGTATGGTTGGTGGTGGTTTTTTCCTCAAGTTCCATACTACAACTTTAGCTTTGAATTGGATGCTGTAATCCATACGAATCAAAATACTCCACATGGTCGTCGTGGGGAAAGTAGACGGCTACCCAATGGGTTCCTGGGAGATGACTGTCGTCGGCGTTGATGACATGAGCTTTAGGTTTGCGATGAGGAAGTTCATCTTTAGCGCACACGACATGATTCCAAGAAGCGGTGTACAAACTATTTTTCAAAAGGTAATGAAGTTCCCAGGTATCCCTTTTGTTTTTTTCTTGTTTCACAGGTAATGATGAGTCATCAATTCAATCCTGACCTTTTGCTTGAAAATCTCTTTCAAGTAAACGGTTCTTGTCTTCGTCTCCGTACTCTGCGCAAGATTCTATGCGACGGATCTCCAGAGCAGTCAATGGAGTTGAAGAATGATCACGCAAGTCTTTATACCACTGATGCAACACTGCTTCTTCCGAGATGAGACCCCAAGCGACATTCAGTTGCTCGTCCAATTTTTCTTCTTGGCTCGTCATCAGACATTTATCGTGTTGAATTTGACTGGGATGATCGTTTTGACATCCATAGCAATGTTTCTTGGTCAAAGCTGTAATTGTTTCTGTCAGGTGTTTGGCAAAACAGGAGACTAAATGTTGTTCTTGTTCTGGCCATCGTGATTTACCATAACCTCTTCGTCTTTCTCTTTGGTTCTGCTTCCAAGACTTCCTTCCATTCCATTTCCAAAGAATCTCCACCATTTAAAGATGGATAGGAATCTTCCATAACTTCCAATAGTCTAGAATTACTTCTCTCAAACTGTTGACTTCTAGAGTGCTGTCGAATTCAGCATGCAAGATGACGTTCACCGTGTTCGGAGAGATTCTGCAAACTAAAGTTCCACACGCAGTTGGCCAGATTTTATAGGGTGAAAATGTCTCTCGTCGTTGCCTTGGTCTGGAGTGAAATCAAAGGCCCATAAAGCGTAGCCTCCTGCATGATTGTCGTACGAAATGCCGTGGCTGGTGTTGGTCACTAACTGTCCCGTGGCTTCGTACAGGGACAAGTACGATCTCAAGTAATTCTTCTCGGCAAACTTAGGTTTGAAGGTCTGTTTCACAACGTCTTGCCATCACGACTGACTTCAATCTTAGACTCTCTGTAGTGCTTAAACTGGAAAGGATTGGCATTGATGGCTCCGTTGAGGGCTTCGTTACGGACGATACCAACGATTAAACGTTTACGTAACTGTCCTTGGAACAGATGATCTTCGATCTTGGATCGGAGTTCAGCGGCAATGGTAAAGATTTTCACTTCCACGCGTCGTATCGGATCCTTGGCGGTCGTTCCGCTCAAAGTGTGACTGATGTAGTTTCCCACTTTAGGTAACACTTCCACGCCTCGCAAGTGGAGTCTGGCTTTTTGGATGATGGTTTTGTACTTGCTGACATTGGCCTTCAAATGGAAAACGGTACTGCTGAGATTCAGTCTCAGGCGGATATCCATCAGTTCTAAGCTAGGTCATTGCAGGATTTTCAGCAAATCTTTTCTTGCAACCACATGTCCAGATGCAAACGATCCTTCGGTTCTAAACTACGTCATTGCAGGATTTTCTTTGGACGGTCGTTAAAGCCCACATTGTGAGGATCGTCAGCTGCTGTGAGGACTGTGTCGTTGAACTTGTCCTCGCCCGCTGTGTCAGATTTCCATATTACGCAAGCATCCAGATGAGTGTTCTTGGCGTCTTTTCCGTACGTCAAGAGATTTTCTAGGTACGCTCGGTAAGGGTAAGTATCCATGCTGCTGCTGACTAGTTTGTTATTCTAGTACAAATCCACTTCGTTGAACAAGGAATGCAATAAATTGTGGATGGGAGCTACTATAGCATCGGCTCCCCGAGCGGTGTCGTCCGTTTTGGTTACTCTGACATTCAGGTACAAATAACTGCTATTCAGATCGATGTAATCCTCGGGCTGTCCTTTGATTTAAAATTCGATGGTGGCTGAGGTCGTCAAAGAGGAAACGGGACGAAATTCTACCCGTAGTGGCTGGCATGGTAAACAGATACAGTTCTGACCTGGAACATTCGCAAGATCTGGGTGCATCAGTTTTTTGTCTGTTGTTTAATAATTCAAAACGGATAATTCTCTGACGGTTCGTCTTTTCTTCCGCTTTCGGGCAACGTGTGCATGAAGTCCTCTCGAGGGGTGTCTTCATCGTCTCCTTCTGCCTTATCCTTGCTGTGGCGTAAGGGAAGAAGGAATGCCTGACTGGGTAGCGTTCAGGGCATTTATAAGAGTTTCTTGTCGGCCTAAAATGTTTTTTCCAGTTTGAAGCAAGACAGTTTTGCCTGCTCTCAAGAAAGCTTCTTTGGCATTTTGTTTGTCGATGATGGCGTTTTGGAGAAATTCTTTTTCTTGCATCAAAGCGGCATCTTTCACGGCGTGCAATCCTCGCATCACCATCGGCTTCAAGACTGGGGCCACTGAACGAAAGGCAGATTTTAGCATATCTCATGGACCATGTCCTCGTTGTCGAGCGATTCCTCGGTATACAAGATACATGACTTACAGGTCGTTAGAAAATCTTTTTCGAAAATGGAGTTTCACCGTGAATTTCGCTTTGGAGAATGGAATATTGTATCCCAGATCTCCTTTTATACCAATGTTGACACTGTCGAAATACGACTTACTGACGGCCAAATTGTGATAATGTACAAGTTCACGGTGAACGTGATAGGTGTTTCCACCTTCTTCGTCATTCGTTGTGTCAGAACCCGCTTTGAAAGGAATGACTCGCAGTAACGGTTCGGATGTGTGTCCCACCACGTTGTACTCCACCACATCAGACTACACAAAGATCAAAGTTAATTATAGGTTCTACAGGGTAACGAAAAAAACTTGAAAAATTCAAGTTGTTTGTGATTAGTGGTATAGAACCCTAGATCATCTTGAGGTCTCCACCCAAAATGTCAAACAACTGAGGACAAAATGCAATGGACACCGTTATGGCATCCAAAAATTTCATAAGCAGGCGACAAGCCACTTTATGGTACTCGATGGTAACATTTCGTTTCGTTTTGTCCAAGGCTTTGCCAAACAGCGCGTTGAATTTGGAAGCAATCGTGTCCACAAGATATTGACCGCTAAAATAATAGCCGCCAGGAATTTTCATCATATAGATGTACCGTGGAGTATCGGGAGACACTGGTCGTTTCATAGAGGCATCTACAGTTTCTTTTTCATTCAAGTATTGTTGCACTTGGTCGTTCAGAACTTCGACCTCGAAAGTGTTTTGATTTTCAGTGATTTTTTTTTTATTTGTATAGGGTGAAACATTTCGACCAAAGCCACTTACCAATGGGCTTCGTGATCCAATTGGTTGGCCTGAGTTAATTTGGCCGTGAAACAACACAAGGTATTTTAGGGAAACACATCCATAGAACTGTCACTGGATAAAGTTAAGTAAAATTGGTTATTCATAATTCCAGAGTTCTGCTGTCCGAGGGGTCACTTGAGGTCAGAGGAGTGTCCAAAAGAGGGTTGTTCGATCGAGAATGCTTTCGATGTCGTACACCACGTCTTCTTTTGTGGTCACTCGTTGTTACTCGGGAAAGTAGAACGTTCCTTGTAACACTTCCCCGTTCATGTCTTCCAATGTATAGACGGAAGGCTCATAAATGGTCTCATTCGATGTAAGGGTGACTGTGGCCAAGGCGAATGATGTAGATTCAACTGTCCGTGTCAAAATGCTGCACACGATCTCCTAACTGATGTAAGGCTTCGTACATTTTTAAGCGGGCATGGGCAGTCACGTAGGCTGCATTGATGGCATTTCCAAATTCGTCAGCTTCTACAAAGTCCAGTTCTTCTTAGTCATTGACTAAGATCAGGTCTTCACGAATGGCATCCACTTGTTTCATCTATTTGGTTTTGTCGTGAATCATCTGGAAGTAGCGCGAATGTTTTGTCAACTACTCCGTCTTGGGTATTCACGGTCGTTGTGCCATTTTTCCCCACAAAAAATATTCTCTCAGAGTGGCAAACGATCGCCTTCCTTCGTTTTTATCGACGTGGTCTAAAGTGATGCCTTCCTGCTCAAAGTATTTCTCTTTGAATTTATTTTGGTCTTCTAGGGTTTGACACCAGGAAGGATAGCCGCTGGCTTCTTGTTTCAGTTTCAAAAAGGCATCCACGTAGTCAGCGAAAATGCCTTTCTGAGTCTCGTCACCCTTGCGGTACTGTTCTGTCTTGGGAAAGTGGTAAATTTCGTACACTTCTAACAAATGGTATCCCAGGTCCAGAGCTTTGAACAATTCCACGCTGACCCACGCTCCTGTCAAGGCTCGTTCTCTCGTGAGTGTGATGACAAGGTTGGTCTTGGTTACACGTTTCGACACAAGTATGACACAATGGAAACATCAGTTTTCCTTGGCAATGGTGAGGTAAAACTGGATGGTACAAGTCTGTGGGATACAAGACTTTACATTTAATCAATCCTTCGTATTGTCGAATGTTTTCCACGTCAATATGTTTCGTCAGCAATTGTGGATGCCCTGCGGGAAAGTGACAGCATTTGCACACGTAAGGATACAGCGAGCACACGTCCAAGTATCTGATTTCTTCTCCCTCCTCCTCGTCAACGTGGTACAGCAAACAGGTAGCATTCGTCCGTCCTCCATACAAACTGTCCCACAGGTTCAGAGGGTCCACCAGCTTGTAAGTTTTCACGATGGGTTTAAACTCTGCATAGGTTTTCAAACAGTGATCGTACCTATGTTCCCACATTTCCACTACTAGGTATCCTTGCTGTTCTAACTTTAAGGGTCGCTAACAAGTGGTCTCGTACAAGTCTTGCATGGTACGTTGTAAAAACGGATTTTCGGTGTCACGTTGAGGGTAGCAGGTAGGATATCCGCGAAATAAACAACCGTTAAGTCCCAGCCATCCACCGAATAATTTCCAATGGTCGTTTCGCCTCCTTCTTTTCGGGCATGTTGGATCCATTTGTCTTCCTTGTCGTACAAGTAATGTAGCCAGGGTAGAGCCTTGACCAAGTATCGGCGTTTGACGAAATCGGTCGTTTGAGGACGGATGATTGCCAGGGTCGTCTCGAGCATGAATCGTTTGCGGTACACTAAGAAACACGCTTTGGCAATGGTGCAGGCTTTTTTCAAAGGATCGATCCCTCCGTGTTACATGAAAAGTCTCGAAATTTTCCACAGCATCGCAATAAAATGTCCACGTCGGATCGACAATACTTTAACATTTCTTCCTGAAAGTCGAAGGGGTCCGAGGCGTGTGTTTCGTACCAAGCGTAGAAAGCTTCTCGTTGTTCGGTGCGCATGTTGTCGGGGTCGTAGTAGTGAGCATCAGGCAAATGTAACGGAACGGCGTACTGATTGGCTTCGATATTGAAAAAGTGCGGAAAATAGCCTTTGTCCATTCCTGTCATTCCAAACATTTTAATCATTCGGCTCAAAGGCATGGTCAAGTAACTCATCGAATCTTTAAACTGTACTTGTCCCACTTGCATGGAAATGATTTCGGCTTCGTTCAAAGTCATTTTAGGACGCTCGGTACTTTGTTCCTTACAGTATTTCAGAAGAAATTGTTCATCGTACCCCGAGAAATTGTGAGCCATCACCGAGGCATAGGGATGGCAATCTCCGTTACGTTCGATGTCCTCTTGGCTCCATGTCTCGTCGATAGTGTCTAAGATCCATTGGGCAAGTTCGGCCAGCGTGTTCAGTCACCGAAAGATTTTTTCACGTCCTCCAGGAATCTTGCTAAAGTGAAGGCAATGGCAAAAGATTGGTTCTTGGATGCACTTCTTGCACGCTCGATGAGCCGCGCAGAAATTAGGAATGTGAATGCCGGTCTCTTGCATGCATTTGAAATCGAAAAAATGAAATTCCCTTTTTTATGGTCATCTTCCTCCTCCTCCTCCTGTTGGGGTTGGTATTTTTGAATGTAGCATTCGTGTTCCAAGTCCACGATTTGGTGACAAATGTGACATAGTTTCTTTCCTGGACAAATGTGTGACTTGGTACTATTGGTACGTATAGCTTGTCCACAAGTAGGGCACAATCTCAGGAGCTGACAAGCACTTTTCCGCTGTGAACCTTGTGTCTTCAGATGTTGTTGGTAACAGGTAGGGGTGACAAAAATTCGCTGACAAACCGGGTAATGCACTCGTTGTTGTCCTTCGTCAAGACAGGGTTTACAGACCAAACATCCTGGACATTTCGATCCACAATGCTTGTGTTGCTCTCGAGTGTTATCCCCATTGTCACATTTCTCACAATAATAATTGTATCCCAGGAATGCGATGATACTGATAATGGCATCGAAATGTTCCTCGTGATGATAGACGTGAATGTATTTTCCGTCTTTGAAATCTTTGCCTCGTAACAACAGTTTTCCACGCACTTCTTGAGGGCACACTTTTAATGTGTTGCGTGGAGCTAAGACGTCTTGCAGTTTTTGCATTTCAGGAATGCCGCTGGGTGTGTCTTTAGATAGGTGAGCTTCTTTAGATAGGTCAGCTTGCTTTAACAGGAGTTCTGCTTCTCTTCGTTGTTTGGCTCTGTCCGATCATTCAATAGTTTTCCAGGCTCTTTTCCATTCTACCGTGTCGTTCTTGTCGGCATACGTTCATCCCACCACGATGGCACAGGCTAAATACATATTGTCTTGAGTGTTATTAATTTGAACGAACCTCATTTTGGTAGTACGAAGGTCGTCCACCAGTAACACTTTTTTTGCGTCCGGTTTCTTTGGGAAGAGAAATGTGGGCCATGTACAGTGTCGCTTTTCCATCGGTGATATGAAACTTGTCGTTGGACTGCTGCACGTGTTGAATCTTGTCGATCACTTTGGAAGGTGTCAATTCTGCTGACCTGCTAAACTCGATCTATACGGGTGACTTCAGACTGTCGTGATAAATGGAAAGTGTCAAGCGATCGTCTTCGTTGGCTCGTCATTGCCGTTTCAGTGTAGTTAACAAAGAATCCCACAAATCAGTGATGAACCCCTCTGTTTTCTCCAGCTGTACGTCTGACTTGAAATCTTTAATTTTTAACGTGTACACATAGGCCGTAAACTCTTTCGGTCTGATTGCAGACGTGCTATGTGTGGATTCTGTTTCACTCATGTCATCTTCAAAATCGCTAGCATGGATTTGAGCCACAGCTTTAGCTACTGTGCGAGGCAATAGGTCACGTTTCTGCCGCTTTTTTTTTCTTCTTCTTTCTGCACGAAATGGTGCGATCGTTTCATCTTGATTGCAAAATGTCAAATGACTCAATTTTAAACGCCATAGTCCCATATATATAAACGTAAATTAGTGTCTTCCATATATAAAGAGTCAGTGTCATCCTTCAAGGTATTCATTTCACTCTCAATCCTACCAGAAAGATGGAAGAGTCAACACAGATCAAACTTCTGATCAAAGCTTTGCTGGGTGTCATAAGTAGGTTTTATTCAGAGAAGCCGACGGACTACTTCCCCCCCCCTTCGAGATAAAAGTCAAGATACTTGCTATATCTGTCAGAAGAAAGGACATTGGTCTTCAGAATGTCCACAACGTCAAAGCAAGACAGGCGTTAAGTGAGACAAAGGTCAAGATACCTGTTATCATTGTCAAGAGAAAGGACGTTGGTCTTCAGACTGTCCTAATAAAAAAGAGAACAGATCAAAAAAAAACAACAGGAGCAGGTTAGAGGGGTTCCGAACAGGAAGATGAACCCTGCGACAAGGAGGAAGAACCCAAACCAACCCAGAAAGAGAAGAAAAGGAGATGAGAAGAAAGTGAGGAAGAAGAGGTGAAAAAATCTGTCAGTAAAGAAATTCAAACGGACGGAGTGACAATAAAAGAAGAAGCCAATGAACTTTTTAAAGAGATGTGTTGTGAAATTTGGCTGTAATTTGTATCAGAGAATAGACCAGAAAGATAAACGTAAGTGTCTCTTGGTTTTGATTTTTATAATAATAAGGACCTACACTCACGCACTCACACATGTACATGATGGGAAAAAAGGGATTTGAGTTTTATTTGAATTTGGCAAACGTTGAGTAGTCTCTTTTCAAGAGAGGTGGGTGGCCCTGAAAAGGACCGTTGGGTGTTTGTTTATTTAAAAAACTCAGGAACGGGAGGTAATAAGCTTTAACTGCCTTATCCCTCTGCCGCGGCCAAGGCCTACTTCTTGACCTGCTACTGTCGATCATTTGGTAGAAATCATTAGTGTTGGTATCTCAGTCGTAGTGGGAGTGTTGACGGGGTTGGAATGTTTGGCTGGGAAAGGTCTTTTTCTCTAGGGTCATATTAAAGAAGTCTGATATATTTGTTTCAGACTCCTTATCTCTGCCAAAATGTCAAAGAGTACCGTTACCGTTTGACTTTCACTGTTTTTCTTCTCTCCTATACCTTGCTTCTTCTCTTCTTCTTCTTCTTCCTGTCATTTTCTTCTTGCCTCTTCTTCTTCTCGCTCTTGCTGTTGAATGAGAAAGGCTTTTTCTGCTTCTTTCTGCTGTTGCAAAAATTTCTCCAATTCTTCATTCTCTCTCTGTTTAAAATTCTCGACGTACGCTAAGGAAGGAGAAAGCGGCGAATGTACTGGTACCGGAATAAATTCTTGTGAAGAAGAGAGAAAATCCACTAAATCCCAATTAAAATCGTTCTCTTCCGGAAGTAAGATTTTGTTTGCTTTGGTTGCCGCTGCTATACCATCACTCCTCGTCTCCACAATCGGTGCACCCCAATTCATCGTCTTCGTAGTTTCCGACATGTTCTAACTCTGTCGCATTGATTCACTCTGCACAGACGCCAGCGCACCTATATAGGGAATGTGACATCACAGGTAGCTCTCTTCGAATTGGAAGACAGATTCCGCACTGTGACTGAATTTTGTAATGCTTGTTGGGATTGGTGAAAGACGTCAATCAGTTTCTTCCCGCTCTTCCACTATAAATAACCTCGGTTCACCTCATTCCATTCACCTGTTCTCGTCACAAGATGTGAACTAACGTAGAATCGTCTACCCTCATATCGTCGATGCTGTTCCACCCGGACTATCCCATGTATGTCAAATCATCATGGGTTATCACCAAGATGACCGATACGGTCCTTTCAAAACGAAGAATCTATGTGGAGAGGCAAGGCTGTCTGAAGAGAATATTAATCTACGGTCCAGATGTCAGATGAAGTTTGAGGTAAAGAAGAATACCCGTGCTGGATAGTGTTTAACAAAAAACCAAAGGCCCTTTTCAGGGCCACTCATATATCTCGACAAGATGTCTATTCTCTCTTGCCTAAATTTTTTAGTCGATTGTTTGGTTGTTTAATAAATTTATGTATAATAGATAAATCTATATATGTCGATGTATATGTCTATGTCTCTATACATGTATCTATGTCTATGTCTCTATTGTACTTGTCCCTACCTAGAGTAGCCCGTATTCCGGTCATCCACTTGCAACACTGTTCCTAACTACTCCGCTCGATTGAGGTCAGACACTTGCAACATTGTTGCCATTGTTTTCCCAGTGTCCAGTACTGTGACGTCACCCTTATCCAATTCCCCTTATAGCTAGACAGTCCCAATATATTGTCGCTATACAATCCCTATGTTAAATTCCCCTTGTCGCCAAAGTATCTCACCCATGTTAAATTCCCCTTTTGTCCATGGTACAAACACCCAAATTTAACATTAAGGTCCCATTGTCGCTAGGGTATCCCAGATTACTACTCACACATTATTTCAGAGTTATCAACCACTAAAAGTTACTATAATGACGCTAGTTGTTTTCTTTGGTCAGTTAAATTCCTGTCAGTTTTAAGTCAGTATTGGTATATTGATCGACACCGACTAGTAGCATTAACCTCTCATATACTCTATTCTCACTGTCTACCACTATAACCTTCTCATCACCGAATGACTACTGTTTGTTGAAGGTCTAGTTGTATAGTAAATCTGGGTACATGATTAGAGGAAACGTTTATATACCCAATTTCTGTCTTACTTAGAACTGACATTGTTTTACCACATTTTTCTCTTCTGCCGTACAACTTCATATTTTGTGACTCTTTCAAATACATTTATATTTGTATGTCTTAAATGCAATTTGCTTTAGCTTTTGAGTCCATGGGAAATAATGTAGCAATCAGCAACAACATTTATTCTGTGTAACGATATCTCCTTTCTAGTGTGTATTATTCTTCAGCAGTAAGTTATACACTTGATATTTCTAGTTCAAGTCCTGGTGCACTTTAACAGTAATCAGATGTTAGCTTGTTATTTGTCACATATACGTTTCTAACCTACAAAAATGTCACATATCGTCAAGGGACCTTTCTTTACCTATTATTTATACAGATCTCCAAGTGTTTTCAGGCTGAAATGTGCATGCACATGCTGACAGCCGTCATTTAATATGTCTGATTCATTAAACGATCATTCCAACTTATCCATGTGTGTTACAGCTGTTTAATTAAACTTTCAAAGCTATCTGTATTTGTACATTATTCCAGTGTGTCTGTGAACTTTTTGCCCCTCATATATTTGGCCAGCTGCTTCAAAGAGTGTACCATGAATCTAAATATATATACAAACCTAACTGTCATTTTAAGTATCGTTTCCTCTCCTTCATTCGTGAACCTATCGATTATTAAATCATTAATGAATGATTTATTCTCACCCTTTTTCCTTCGTTTGTATATTTGATGAACCCACGACTGTCATAACTTGACAGGTTATTAATCAACAATTGCATGTATTTTAGATGCCTGTAATTTAAATTGCATTCATTAGGAACAGGACCTCTATATTATCCTGTTAAGTGATCGTAGTTTTTAATTTTTGAGCGCGGGTTTTACCGTCTCTAGCCTATAGCTACTGTTGCAATCTCACCCAATGCATCATAAAATACTTTAATACCATGTGTACCATTGTAATCTATTAGTTTACATCTTGTATACATTGATTTGAGGTGAAAACAGAAGTGGTGACTGGATGTGTCTGGGTGCTTTATTATTTAAGATATGTGCTCAACGCAGTCTACCACACACAAAATGGTATGTAGTTTTCTAAATATGATCGTTAAGTCTATTTGTACATTTACGGAACCAAATTGTCGATTTTATTTGCTGATGTTCTTCTTGAAATATTGTTCATTGTCCATGACAAATTGACTCAGATCGCGATTGCTACTGCCATTAAATCTATATTCATTTATTTCTCTTAAATGAATCTCTAAGTCATTTTTGTAATGGGCATGTATTTTATTTTTCTAATTTCTTTTGGTAATGGTTCATCAACTATATAAATCTTATCTTTTTGTTTAAGTGGAAATATTTCAATATATATTTCACTATTTTGATTGTATTCCTATATAATTATTTCAATATGTCTTGCAATAGTTTGCGCATGCATTCCAATATTTAACAGTTGACTTTATCATTAATTTTATCTACGGTCAACCATCACCTCCCCCCCCCCCCGACATGATTCATCTTCCTTTCTTACAGCGAATTGGGAGGTTTATTGCTCTGGATTCGTACGTCACAAGCGCCTGGATGTCGCTGAATCACTTCAAATACAGGAGTATATTGATCTAAAAAATTACTACTCGTTAAAACTTTCAACATAATTTTGTAGTTTCCGTTGTGGTATCCGTACACGGGTGGTTTTAAGTCTGATAAATCAACCCACCAAATCTATACTGATATTGATGGAAGGTATGTGGGTTTGATGTCACCTGTTTATTAAAATGTGCAATTTTGCTGCATGCAAATCTTTTTGGAACACACCTGCTTACAGTTTAGACACTTCCCGGTATTTGGTATCAGCCAAATCTAGCGCAAAATTCAAAATAGAAACAGGACAGAGGGTTGCGTTATTCTACGCGGATATGTACATATCGCCAAAATACCCCTTCAGCCGTCGGCAGCTCACCAACCGCGAGAGAAACAGGTACGTTTCTAAAATGTACACCGATGTGTGCAAATAAAATTGGCTTCAGATTTTTGCAGGTTTTAATAGTTAGGTTATATCAGCTCCTAGAACTCTAGTCAATATCATCATAGGTGTAGGGCTGATTTATCGGCCTTGCGTGGTTAGTGTAAAAGCCACGCTGATTAGAACTCTCATTTCTTACTACTTGTTAGTGCATGTTAAATAGGTACAGTGAAAGTAGCTTGTGAACAAAGTTGTCAGTGGGTGGATCGTATTCCAAATTTGCTTAATTAACGAGCGTTTATGTACACAACTAAGGGGAATAAACAAAACGATTACTAGAGCGTGATAGACCTTGTCTAATTGGCTTATCCACTTTATGTTGTTGAGGTGTAGGGTTTTTCTAGTGAAATAATATGGTTATTGTGACCATTATTTCATTCAATTTAATCATTTATATTTTGGCTCTAAATTATTATTATTATTATTATTATTATTATTATTATTATTATTATTATATATATATATATATATATCCAAGCTATGTCAGGTTGTGTTCACAGCAGTGATTAATGAATGTTTTAAATCTCCAAAGTTCAAGTTTGTTTTGAGTCCAAATCCTACGAACTTGTTACTATACAACAATCTATAGAAAATTATTATAATCATGACGTTTTGCTATAAATAGCCCATTAATTATCGTAATAAGAGAGGGTGAGGATTGGTTGGAGTCTGTCATGAAAAGATACGTATCATGTACAGGGACATAGGCTAACATTTTCAATAGGAGTTGTAGAGCTTTTTACTTCCGTACAAATAGCTGTTAAAGAACTACTGAACGCTGTATCTGTCATAATACTAATCCAGGTAATAGTACAATTTACTCTGTATTGATAAAGTGTACGCTAGTAGTCTGCATACAATCAGCTGTAATAGTAGTCTGAATTATGAATAAGTTATTATATCATTTGCTTGAAA
>JAECUM010042646.1:0-31172 GCA_016617855.1 Megalonaias nervosa
TTGTACAATAACTCTGGACAGAGTGAGATGGGTGTCAGTTGTGGAAACGTTATTTCCAAGATGGCTTAATTAATCTGTTTATTTAATAATTGCAACAGTAAACAAATAAGACCGGATTTTTGAACTCCAGACTGGAAATCATATTCAGAGGTTTGTTAAAGTGCATCCATGTCTTGTTTTAGTACATGCCTGAGAGCAATACTGCATCAAATTCTTCCAGCATAGAATAGAAAGTTCAGGAATTTGGACCAATTTGGAGAGTTTGTTTTATATGTTAAAACAGGTTAAATAATAATATTTCCCTAAGTTTTAACTTTAGAATTGTGTTTAGTTGAATGAGGTGGTAAACTTAGTAACACATACTTGCTTAAGGTACCAGGATATTTTACTCTAAAATTGATTTCTAATTTCAGATATCAGTTTTATTGTTTCATTATTGGTAAATTGTTTACAATGTTCAGATGAGTTGACTTGGCTCCCAAATTTTCATAAAACTTGATATTTTATCACTTGGGCAATGTTCAGATGAGAAGACTCGGTTCCTGACTTTTCAGCAAATTTGATTCTGTGTCACGGGATTAATGTTCAGATGAGCTGAGTCAGTTCCTAAGTTTTAAGAAGTTTACTGTTGTGTCACAGGGGTCAATGTTCAAACGAGTTGACTCAGTTCCCAAGTTTTCATAAAGTTTACTATTGTGCCAGAGGGCTCAAAGTTCAGACAAGATGACTCAGTTCCAAATTTTTCTCAGAGTTTGAAACTGTGTCACAGGTGTTAATGTTTAAATGAGTTCACTCAGTTCGTAAGTTTTCACGGTGTCAAAGATTGATCTTATGTCACACAGGTAATATTCAGATGAACTGAAAAATACAAATGTTTTTTTTTCCCAGTGTTATCACAACCTTGAAAAGTCTTTGATTTTATATGACTGCCTTGGAAAGTCCCTGAATTTCAAAAAGTGTTGTGTTTTCAAAAGGTGTTCGATTTTCTGTAGAGAAATTCTACTTAATATCTTCAAAGCATCCTTGAATTTTATCTGTACTGTTAAAACTATATTGCCAAAATGTAATAAAAAATTTATAAATTTGGTTTCAAAGAGGACAGTATGATAAAAATGAATTAGTAAATGACACTGCGAGTTTTTCGAACAAATTGTGTCTCTTTGCATAGGTGATACTGTAATCGGACCAACAGTGCAAATTGTAAGCAAAGACATGGAAGTGACAGGTGACAGGGACTTTACAAAAGAGGCATACACCAAATCTTACATTTTCTGCATTATATACCTCTTTGCTGTCTTTTCTTTCTCTCTCAGTACTCTAGTTTCTCCGTCTGTAAAGGTATTTACATGTATTGTGTACTGTATGTATTTACGACAATGAATTCAGGGTTCCTCAACTCTGGAAATGTCTGTTTTTTTCTGTTAAATTAAGGAAATACATGTTTATAAAATTAATTCAAAATATTTATACGGTGAATTTAGTGTTTTTCGATGGTTTGTAGTTTTCACGGATTTTGTGGTTGCTATAAAGCCACGAATTTAAGATCTTAAAAAATCCCAATAATTCTGTGCAAGCAAAAGAATTCTTTATGAAACCCATTAATTTAAGTACCATATAATTAAGCTGAAATATGGTTAGTCAACTAAGTGACCCATGGATTTAAGTACTATATAATTCAACTAAAATACGGTTAGTTATTTAAGTGACTAATGATTGTACAGTTAATTTGGTCTTATCAGCAGTCTGTCCTGACATTTAATTGGTCAGATCTTATTTGTGTTGACAGGTGGTAAGGTCAGTTTCCATGGCATGACTTTCGTGGTCAAGCAAAATATGGTAATATTTGAACCTCTAAAAATTTCTAGCAGCTTAAAAATTCATGCTATCAATAAAGCACACTCTAGAAAGTGAGGTGATGATTTCTCCATGGACTATACTTAATTGATTAAAAACGCTCATAGACATTTATGCCTTTCTGCATTTACAGGTATAACAAAAAAAAAAAAACCACTGGAAGGAAACTCACTCCCGACACATCTGCTTCACTGATTCCTGCCTACAGAAATTCTCATTAATTAAAAGGCATCGCCATTGTAGCAGGTAATTGCTTAAAACAGGCTTTGACTATCAAAGGAGAATTGAGATGTCATTTTCTCCCAGATTGTTGCAGTAAATATACCCAGAATAGGTATATAATTGGTCAATTAATATCTACCAGAATGTATTTATAGAGATGCCTGATACCTAAATAAGTTACAGTAGTCAGATTACAATCCTCTCTTTAAGTCTGTATAAATTAATCTTTGGACAGTATTAGTACGTATCCTTGTGTTATGTATATCTGTACTTTTTTAACTCATGGTACATCATTTTATTTAAGTTTTGTAATTTTATTCATGGCTGTAAGTTGTACAGATTATCTTTAGATATTGTCTACATGACTACAGTCTGTTAAGAACGTAAATTACATAGAATCTATAAAACGATGTTTATGTATGTGTTGAAAATTATTAATAATACTCTTAATAATAAGACTTAATGACAACGTTAGGTTAATTTCTCATTGGCTGATGGGGTTTGAATAATTCTAGACAAATTCAATAACTTCCCATTGGTTAGGTTAGGTCACATGAATAGGTAAGTTTGAGATAAATTGAGTAGTAAGATCTGTCACGTGGGATATGTTGTAAAATATGGTCGCAATGATATGTGTATATAAGGATAGAACTGAGCAATCAGATTCATTTCTATTTTGGAGTCATTCCTATTTTCTGTGTTCCTATCGTAACTCTGCAGACATGTTTTATGTTGTAGTTATATATTATTCGAGAGGAAAAACATTTGCTTGGACTGTTCAGTGTAAATAGAAAGTGTTTATTTCTGGACTATAATATTATTCTGGAACTATTATGAATTATTCAAAGGAGTTCTAGACAACGCCATCTTGACAACGTCACGATTCTTGATGGACCAGTACATTTCCAGTTTTGAAATTTATACAGAACTTTTCATTCATTTGGACTTTCATAGAACTTTGTCAGAATTAGTTGGAATTCACTACATAATGCTGCAAGTTCCTTTCACATTTTCATTTATAACATTGATAAATAAATTATTTGTTAAGTTTAACAAAACTTGTTGGTTTTGCTTCTTTCTGTTACTTAGTTTGTGACCACAGAGTCGTAACATTGCAAGTCCAACCTGTTTGTCCAGTTATCAATCTAAAAAATGCTATAAATGAATCACTGATATTCAATCAAAATCAGCCTATGGATGGGCGTATAGTGTTATCTATGTCTATCTGTCTTGGACATCCATCATGAATTTCTTTTTTAACTCAGCAACATTTGAAGGGCTTGACGGATTTGAAAATTTGTATGATGTCTTGCAACAAGTTTGATTTTCAGCTGTTTACAAACAGATATTAAAGAATCATGGTCTTTGTCTTACTTAGCATGTTGCCCATGAATATATAAACCAATGTTCTTCAGTTATACCATGTTGGCATTACATGCATGATATACAGACATATTTTCATTGATACTTTGATTTTCATGCAGGCTGCAAATATATATTATGCCTCAAGCCCAGCGGCTAAAATGCTGTGTCTAGGTTACCATATGTTGAATTCAGCAAGCTAAAACTATATGTCACTGGAGCTCAGGGGGTTAATAATAATACTATTTGCTACCATATGTTCAATCCAGTTGATTACAATGATAGCTTCTGCCTGGATCTCGGGGTTGGAGGCTACCATATGTTGAATCCAGTGGACTACAACAATATCTTGTGCATGGAGTTTATGTGACTAACATTTTGAGTCTAGACTACAATTTGATGAATCCAGTGGACTATTGCCATACATTATTCATTTAGCTCATGGGGCTAAGATATCGGATGCAGGCTACTACAGTGGGCTACTGCTTGTGCCTGGATCTCAGATGGTTACCGTATGTTGAATCCAGTGTGTTACCAGAGTATCATGTGCCTTCAGTGCATACTGTGAGTAAGATAATGTGTGTTGAATTCAGTGGGCTACTAAAATAGAGTGTGCATGAGCTCAGAGGACTAACATGAAGGGTTTAGGCTATAATATATTGAATCCAGTGGGATACTACAATATATTGTCCCTGGAGCTTAGGGGGTTAACATGCTGGATCAAGGCTACAATATGTTGAATCCAGGAGACAGATACCATTGGAGGGACTATAATACTGGCAGTAGACTACCTTATACTGAATCCAGGGGGCTACCACAATATATTGTACCTGGAGCTCATGGAGCTAACATGCTGGGTCTAGACTACCAAAGGATGAATAAAGTAGGCTATTACATTATATCATTACTTGATATACATTTCAGTTTTCAAACAACAAAGGTATATGAATATTGCACAAAGAAGAATAATTATTAATGACTAATAACAAAATTCCAGGAAAATCTAAGCTCAGTTTCTCTGAACTACTTAGTGTCTACAGTGTTTTAGCTGGGCTACTGTGTTTTAACTAGCTCTACTTAGTTTTAGTAGGGACTTCTTAGTTTTACAAACATGTGGCTACTTGATTCAAGCAGGTTTTCTTAGGTTGTCCTAATGGCAGCCCACAACAAATAGATTAGGAAATTTGTACAACACTAATGATTGTACATGAGGATGCTGATGCAATATTTTGGTTTTCACAATCTTTATAAGAAAAGGCAAGCCTTAGGGTCTTTTCTTGGCACCAGTTCAATTTACTCATACTCCATTGCTGATTTTGTATAACTATAACATGTATATGTATAAAATAGCTATCATATTCAATATAGTTTAGCATTTCAGCGATGTTTGCCTGAACTAAAGTAATTTTATTCACATTTACTTACTATGAATGCACATATCGCTATATACCTAATGTGTCACATGTATCTGAGCTGTCATACACAGTATGATTCTTCATCCCAATTTTTTGTTTAATTGTATTCCAAATTTGGTTTGAGATGTTGGGGTCCAGTCAGCATTATTGTGTACTAATGCACAGAGAGGATGTCATAAAGGTCAGCAATGGAACATTCGTCGTCTGTACCATCAAGTCCAGAAAGAAACCTCAGTTGTAATTCATTGCTATTGAGAAAGACATTTAGAACTACCATTGTTCTCATGACACAAAAATGGCACAATATGGCTGTGGAAGGAGACAAAGTCAAAATTGGAACATAATTACTGTTTGAGTACTTTCTGCTGGAGGTGAATGAACAAACACATCAAATTTATATGTATTCCAATAGCTACAAAGCACATTTATTTTTCAACTTTATGGAAATGGTTGAGAGATGTTACAGTTGAAAGTTCAGTTAACCCAGGAGTCAAAACAGGTAACTATATATTCTAAAAGGGTGTAACCTGCGAGGAACAGACATATCTTCATCTTGTATGACATTTGTACCATGGCTTTGTTTGGAATAATTCCTTCATTCAGAGAAATATCAAAATTTGTGTTGAGTTAGACATTACTTTGTAGGTGGAGCACTCTGCAATATCAAACCGTTAGCTTTTGCTTTCAGATGTGGTGAAGTTTTCTGCAGCACATGTCTGAAGTATCAGAGGAAATTAAATGTCTTTGTTCATCCTGATCCAGAAGGAAAGCCTTATAAGGTAAAGATAATCTACTGAGTGGTGATGTATATTGTCCAGGATTCAAGTTGTTGTATTACATTCACTGAAGTTTGTCAAGAAACTAAAGTTTCTATACAGGAGTAATTCAGATGCTTGTATCTGCCCAAGCTTTTAATGCAAAGAATCGGCATGATCATGCTTTGGCACCTATACTATAGCATTATTTAGAACCTTCAAAAATTGAAACAAGTTGAATCTGAAGGGAGAATTGACTTATTAAACATCTCCATATCCTTGGCACAGAAGTGTAAAACTGAATATGCAGATTCTTGGTCACGCTTGAATAAAAAAACCAGGAAATATGGCAATTGCATTTATTGCACATCAGGCATCGATTTGAATATTGCTCATGGCAGGAAAAATAATTTCCACTGCAGCTTGAAATTAAGAAAACCAACCCTAGATTACCATGAGTTGAGAACTTTAGCAAGGAACCATTGATGTCCCAAGGCTTTAGACATGCAGTTTCTGAAACTAAATTGATGGTCTGCATGTTTTTTACAAACTTTTTGGTTGAACATGATGTTGCTTTTTCTGTATCAGTTAATGCAACTTAACTTTTCAAAATGGCATGCAATGTGAGCCCATAATTGCAGTACATGAAATTTCATTACATCTAACTGGAAACTGGTCCAACTTAAAGAAAATATATTGACTGCCTTACTGGGGCCTTGTTAGGGTTGATAAAGTGAGTGAAGATCCCATCTTTTCATAGTTTTTATGAAGTGAGTGAAGATCAGATGCGTTTTAACCTTGATAAAGTGAGCGAAGAGTCCATGCATTCATAGCCTTGATAAAGTGAGCGAAGAGTCCATGCATTCATAGCCTTTATGCAGTGAGTGAAGATTCCATGCATATTAGCCTTGATAAAGTGAGCGAAGAGTCCATGCATTCATAGCCTTGAGAAAGTGAGTGAAGAGTCCATGCATTCATAGCCTTTATGAAGAGAGCAAAGAGTCCATGCATTTATAGCCTTGGTAAAGTGAGTAAAGAGTCCATGCATTAATTGCCTTTATGAAGTGTGTTATGTATATGTAATTTAATTATTTGTTTGTTAGTTTTAAATTTTTTTATTTTTATTTTATTCTATTGTATGTTATTGTAATGACAATTTTGTCTACTAGATTTGATTTTTTTTTAGTAATTCAATTCAGTTCTGTTTGTTTGATAAACAAGCCAGTAGTTGAAACATTGTATCTTTTGGTGACTTAGATTCAGTACCAGTAACAGTTCTGAAGTAAACAACTTTTTTTATTCATTTCCAGGGTGGGAATCATTGAATTTTAGTTAAGGCTATACTAGAATACGTGATAATTGTCATGTAAGATTTCCAGATTGTTCTCTGGAGGGATGAAAGATTGACCCCATCCGGGAATCTGTTTTGCATTTTAGTCAGACTTATAACTCGTGTTATGGTAGTGAAATAGTCAGTTGGCTTTTAAACCTTTAAAGCTCAAAGGTGTTTTGTTGTGACCAGTTTGAGTTGAATTTTTATTTTCTGGAATCAGTAATTTATTTTCTCTGGAAAATACTAGTGCTTAGCAGATTTCTTGGACAAAGACATTGATTAAAATTATTTGGAATTCAAAAACTAGAATATCAATCTTTGTGATTCAACAAGGAACTGTTGACATGGCAACATTTTGAAGGTTATCGAAGACATCATCGCCTTCCATCTTGGAACTTCATCGGGATTCGAACTATGATTCATTTAGAACTTTCGTTTGATAGGACTTATATTTATTTATTCTTGAATTAATTTTGGATTTGATTCATAAACCTTAAGTCCTTTTTCTTATTTTTACCTTGTTGTTCTAGGGAAATAAATTATTTTGTTATAATTTTACAAAGCTTGTTGGCTTCACTCTTTTCTTGTTACTTTTGAATGATCCTAGACACATAACAAGTGAGTGAAGAATTCATGCATTCATAACCTTTATAAAGTAAGTGAATAGTCCATACATTTATAGTCTTGATAAAATTAGTGAAGATCCCATGCATTCATAGCCTTGACAAAATGACTGACGTTTCCATGCATCCTTACTGACTTTATTGACTTTTAATATTTTAAATTGTGAGTATTATACATTTACTAATAGCATTTTTCCCACCACTTCACTCTATTCCGGCAGGAGAAAAGTCACTTTGCCCAAACATTTGAGTCCAGTGTAGACCCTGTAGGTTAACTGATTTTTCACTTTGTACTAACTTCTACAGAAATTATCCCAATGTGACTGAAAAGGTCACTGTGGGAATTACTTGATTCTAACCATCTGAATGTATATGCACAAGCAGTGTCATGTATCTCCACTTTCACAGTTCAAGACGAAGTATTAAAAATTAGGGGTATAGTTTGAGTTCTTGTTAACACACATTTTTGGTTTTGATTGTTTATTATGAGCGTATTTTGCTGTTATTTGTAATTTTGTCCCATGATAGTGTGTCTTTTAAATTAGAGATACGTTTATTTGTTGGTCAGTGTTTATAATGGAATAATAAATCAAATTCTTTCATATTGTGGCTTAGGATGTTAAAGATTTATTCTTCTTCTTATTTTTTTTATATTCTATTATCATAGGATTTCCTACTTTCGGATTGAGCTTCAAAGAATAGCACAAGAACCACAGTAAATAAAATAAGAAATATGTAAATTTTAGAAAAGAAGAAAGAATTCAATTTGCTGTACCTAAATGTGTCTGAGAGTTACAACCAATAGGGCTCCATCAAATTATTCATGTTTTGCTCTTTGAAGTTAATACCAATCATTTAAATGAAAGATAAAAAAGAGAAAAGCACATGGAATCATGTAAAACCCATACCTTTTTATAATATATAAAATGTTAACAAATACTCAAATAATTAAATACTTTAAATTTGAATAAAACATAATCTTCAAAAAATGTACATTTAGATGGGGTTGGGTGTAGGATGGATGTTGGCAACTGATGTAGAAACTGTTCTCTGTGGCAAAGTAGATTGCCACTAAAAGAAAGATTGCATCCAGGTGTTTCAAATGCTCATGCCACCACTGCTTTTGTGATAGGTCTGGATTTGAAATATGATGGAATGTTTGCAGCTCTCAACCAGTTCTACATCTGGCCTCTTTTGGTAGGTCTGGATTTGTGATATCACATAATGTTTTATCTTCTTAACTTGTTTTCTGCTTAGCCACTGTACTAATTGTTTTCACTCACGAGGTCATGTTTATAATATAGATTTCAATGTATGGCTAGAATTATTGACTTGTGTTCATCATTTGTTGTCCATTGTGCATCCATTACCAATTGCTATTTTTAACTTTTCATAAACCACTGGACCTATTTCAACCACAATTGGCAGAGAACATACCGGAAGCTATGAAACATTTTTATAACCTGCAATCATCAGCACTGGAATAAATGTTAACAGGATGTATCCTACTGTCTCCAATTTCTTGGCCAACTTGTGTCTTGCTAATTAGCATAGTCAGATGTCTGTCAGGTGAGTGCTGTCATGCCCACTTTAGTCTCTTGCTGTGCTTGCACTGGGTTAGCTTCCTGGACTCCTTCACCATGTGATCAACTATCACATCCTTAATCGAGCACTTTCTGGTTATTATTATTATTATTATTATTATTATTATTATTATTATTATTATTATATATTTAAGTAAATAAGTTTACATTATTATTGTTCTTATTATTATTGTTTAGGTTTGTCAAGCTTGTTTTGAAGAAGGCAAAGACAGCCAGGGATGTGTTTGGAGTTTAACAGAAGAATTTAAATTCTGAGAAGAGTTAAAGGGCAACAACTCTGTCATGAACATGCCAACACCACTTCATAATGCAGAGACAGGTAAGCTTTGTTTATTACGGAAAACGTATGGATGATTTATTCTTTATTGCAAACAAAAAAGGTTGCTTCATTGAAGATTGCCAATTTCCTTAGTAATTAAATCTTTTGAGGAACAAATATCATTTCTGACCATAAGGATGCCAACAAGGAATTCAACTGCTGATTGCATTGTAATTAGAAAGAATTTAGTGTATTACCTGCCCACACGTTAAGTACACAGCCTGCTTCTAGTCAAAATTAAGATATTTTTCAAGCCCAGAAATCCTCATGGGAGGGAAGCAGTAATTGATATGTACTAGAAGATTGTGATTTTTGTCAAATTCACATTACTGATAAGTCACACATGCCCGTCAATTTTCAGGTGGCAACAACAGCATCGTCTATGTCGTCAACAGTTTGTTCAAGTGTTAGATACAGTTTTTCATAAAGACCTTGATAGATTTACGTCATACTTGGCATGAATCATTATGAACTTTTGACATTTCATTCTATGACATACTAGCTAACCCCATATCTACATTGGGGTCATGGTCACAGTCATAGAACATTTGCATTAAAGTGTTGATTTCAGTTTTCATTTGCTTGTTTTTCTAAATCCCATAATAGATTTTCTTTGTGCATTTGATAAATTATTATAAATCAAAGACAATTCATTGTACAACATGTTGGATCATCCAAATGAACTTGGGGTTAAGATTACCAATACTCACTGAAAATTAACTCTGTCAGTCTTCTTGGCCTCTTTGACATTGGGATCAAGTCAGCCACTGAAAATGCATGGTTAGATTTTGGCTCACGTTTCTCATTTGTTTATATTTCCTAAAACACTTGAAGGGTTTTTATTCTTACTTGGGTTAAATTATTATGAAACTAAAGCAATTCATTCTGTGAGGCACTCACTTGTACTTTTGACATTAGGGTCAAAGTTATAGTCATATAAACAGTGTGTGTAGCTTTTAATTAAAGTTTGTTCCTTGCTTATGTCCTTCAACCCCATAGATAGAATATTGTTTATTACTTGGGATGATTCAAAATGAAACTGACAATTCATTATGCAGGATACTTATTTATGCCTTTGACCTTGGGATAAATATCATGATCACAGAAGATCATTGACCTTGGGATAAATATCGCTGTCGTTGAAAAAGCTTCCATTAAGGTTTTCAGTAAAGGATTTTCATTTGTTTATACTTCTAATGCCCTTGATGTGTTTACATTATAGTGCAGGTGAGTCATTAGGATGCTACAATAATTCACATTGCATAATGCTCACTCATGCTTTTAACTTTATACTTGCAATTTAGGTTACTTGCTTTGCAATAATGCTTTGATTATCAGCTTGACATGGAGAACTGGCTTTTTGTCTTGGATTTACCACCATGCATGTCTGATCAATCATAAAATATCACTTTTTTATACAAGTCAGTCTCAAAAATGGGTCTAACATTTGCTTTAGGTAGCACTGTTTACAGAGGTATCATAAATGTTTTCATGTTATGTGTAAAAGGCGGCAATTTTAGTAGAGAAACATATTTTGTACCAACTTGATTCCCAATTAAGTTTTGATCTACATGCCTGGCCAGCCGTTTTGATTTTCTCCATCACTGTTTAAATGATTAATACAAATTCATTCTGCTCATAGTTCTGTTTTATCTTTGTCAAAATAATATCGTCAATGCAGGTATGTGAAATGCCTCTGAATTTATTCAGTATAAGTTCTTTCCCGGGTGAAATTCATTGTATTTAGGGATTGTTACAAATAGTTGGTAAGGGGGATGGTGTAACTCAGAATGTGGTAATCTTAGAAGGATCATACTTGCCATGCCAGTCTATGTACCGATTCATGTTCTCTTTCACTGACAAGCTTGAAATTTAATGGCATCCTACTATTATTTGTCCATAACCAGATTTTGCCCGGTTCCCAAGATACATATAGATTTTGAAATTAGAATTAAATTCTGTTTTTGAGCCTTTAGTCTCTATTGATGTAAGCATAAGAGCAAAAGTCAACATTGAATTTTAAACTGGCTTATTAAAAAGGTGGATCAGATTTGTAGTAAACACTTTTTTCAATAGCTCTTACAGAGGGAAGCAGTTACTGTGTTTGCACATGTGTAATAGGAGAACATAGTGAACAGCCTGTAAATTGCTGTTTACAAAATTTTCCAAACAAAATATACATTTAGCAACAATATAATAATCTGACAAATATTAGTTAATGTATTTATTATTAGACATGTCTGCCTTGTGGCATACCAGTAGAATGATTTGTCAGTACGTAAGAATTCATTTAAACAATTTTTAATCATGGTATGCGGACAAACAATCATGTACATCAATACAAATGTCTTTTAAAGTGTCTAGTTTATATTAAAAAAATACTGATTTGCTATCAAATATATCCGCCATTACAAATATTACTACTAACATATCTAACAGAAGGAAGTGAAACCAAACATTTAAGTGAAATCAACAATCAGTTTCTTTCTCTACAATAAAAATGACAATTCAAATGACACAGTATTGTGAACAAAATCCCAAAGAATCTTAAATGTATTAGCACAATTCCAACAATATCGAATGTTCCGAATGAATTTCAATTGTCTTGAATGTACTGATGTATTATGATGCAATCCAGAAAGTCTTTGAATGGGTTCACAGGAATTCCAATTTAATCCAAAGTCAATGAGCACATAGTAATTCCAAGGAATAATTTAAATATATGATTTCTGTTGAATTATATCTGAAGACAGCTGTAAATTCTGCTAAAAAGGATTCACACAGTGACCTAAAGACCTATTGCAGGAAAGAATTATTTGTTAATCAGATCCCCATTTATACACATTTTCGCTTGAACTAGATGCGAGTCATTCCAATGGACGATTCCAATCTAATTGTAAAGAAAACTAACCTTGAACTCAAATTCTATTTAAACATGATGTTTGTAATCTACAATCACGGACAAAAGTTAGGCACACAATTAAATATACATAACACTAACAATGGTAAATCCTTTAAATGACTTCTTCAAAGAAGTGGTCCAAATGTGAGAAAAGGTGTCATGGCACGAAGGACTTTCACATCATAACAATGAGGCAGATTGAAAACCATGTAAGGAACCTTATGTCAAAAATCACTGAACAGAACTCAACCAGATTTATCAGAAAGCATCTTTACATAAATGCTTTGTTAACGTTGTACAAATGATGCCAATCTGCCATCAAATGTAGCTGATATTACTAGAAATAGAAAAACCTTTAAAGACAGTCCTAATACTGCTCAACAAAATTTGAGCAAATGTAACAGGAAGCAGTGTTGAGTATAGGTCTTTCTGATTCGTGCAAATGATCTGCCAACAGACATCAGTACCATTACTAGAAATAGAAAAACATTTCAGCAACTTTAACTAAAAACATAATTTAACCAACTTTGACAGAAGGTATCTTGATATAAAGGCTTCTAAGTATTGGAAAATGATGGTATTGTGCCATAAATTATTGCTGACAATATAAAAATTAAAGACACCTTGAAACAATCGTTTCCATGAAATTTGCAATGTAACATGGAAAGAAATTTCCAGAGAGAGCATTCTTGGAAAAAAAATCAGTGAGGTGAGTGATCTCAGGTTAATTTGGGTCTCTTATGTTTCAAAACATGGTCTAACCTTTAATAAATGATCATGTGACATTATTTTATTACATCTTATTACCTCTGCATGCCATGGATGGCTAAATAAATATTCCCATCTGGGAATTACAACAGTAATAGTTAAAACTTCCAAGGGTAATGGTAACTTAATATTATTTTCATCTACATCTGTAGGGGAATATTTGGACAGCTGTTGATGCATGGTGTGATATCATTTCACAATGGATGTGTATCTTGAACTGATTATCACCACCACAAATGATAAAGTAAATGTGTTCACTGAAATAAAGCAAATTACACAGATAAAATCATTGCATTGCTATGAGGGTGGGTGTTGAATTAGTTCAGCAGGTTGAGGTCCTTGTCTCAAGTTTGGCTATTATAGAAACTGCTTTTGCAACAAGATCTTCATGATAGAATGATATAGGTGATAGTTTCTATTGGCTAAAAAGTAAATGTATTGCAATTTTTAACTATTGAAAAAATGTTCAAAGTTGATTTGAAAAATGAAATAACATTTGTATTACTGACAATGAACTTGTATGCCAATTTTCAGGTGTGAATAGATGAAAAATATATAGTTCAAAAGTAAAATACCTGTAGATGTTTATAAATATTTACTTAGCATATTAACTCAAATGAGTGCTGAAGAACATAATAGTTTTTTGTGCCAACTCAATATAGCAACTGATATGCAGTATATGAGTTTCTGCCTGCTAGCATGTATCAATTACTGACTGAGAGATAGCAAACTGGTGATAGATTTGCAATTAAAAAATAATGAAAAGACTTGAAATGTGTTCATCGAACCTGAATGCCCACCATCTCCATGTTGTCACTTCTGCAACCAACAACACTAGAGACAGATCTAATAAAAATGTTAGCAGCACATACATATGGATGGATGGATGGAAATGCACATTATAGGGCACCAAGTAGGAAGTTGAAAATTTGCTTCCTGTTTTATAGTTTTTCTACTGGTGGAAAAAATCATTGAAAATGTTTGCTGCCAATATTTGCAAAACACAAAATTTTAAATAGATTGAATTTTGCTGGTCAAAAGGGCGTTTCAAACCCCTTTCTTCTGAAGAGCATAGAAGTCAAAATTGCAGATGTTTACATGAAAATTAAAGTCAGGAGCAGTTGCTGTTTTCAGTAATTCAGAGCAATTTTCTAGCAAGTGCTTTCACATTTTATGATGAAGATGAACATATGCTCATGAAATTGTATTTTTTGAAAAGCATCCATAAAGTAATGATCAGTAGACTTCACGTACAATTCCATGCCATTTCCACACCTTAGTATTGCAGACGCTTTCCTCCACATGAATGAGCAAAGGCAACATAGATGGGTTACCTTGCGTAAAGTAAGAACTTTTGCAACTTGGTAAGTCATTTTTCTACTGGATAAAAATAATTAGATAACAAAGTACTGCCTACTACTTTATGTTTAATTGCAACCCTGGTATACTTCAGACACAAATGGACAAGGTTAACATTATTTTCTCTGTCCATGTTTGTGAAAGTCATCATCGGAGCAGATCATTCCATGGTGAATGGTTTGACTGCCTCTGCACATTTGGAATTGGTACAACGATATGTATGTCTACATTCGACATCACTTAAGCTGCATAATGCCCTGACATTGAGTAGGATACCTTTTAAGTCGTCATTTCTGTTTAGAGGCAAAATTGAGGAGATGAGGAGGCAGGCAGATTCTGAACTGTTCCTCCTATTGGATGTTCAGTATCACATATATATAAGCCCAGTCAATCTCATCCTCAAAGGAGAGATGATAGGATTAAAAAGGATCTTTGACTACTGCCCAATCACAGAACCAGTCTCGATCCGAATCAAATGTCAGAAGGAAGCAGCTTCATAGAAGAGCCATGAAATGCGATTATGTTCCGCAATGTTGACTCACCACCCAGACTGCCTGTAGACAGCCTTCCAGCTGACACATGTCTTCTGCATTTCATTTATCACTGGATTGCTCTATAGCTACTGAATGAGTGGGCAATTAAAGTTGCTTCAGATGAGCTTTGGATTTCATTGATCCACCCCCACCCCCTCCTCTTTCATCGTCCCCTCCCATGACAGACATACTGTCAGATTTGGAGAAGGACGCAATTATGCAGAGGCCGATCTGGCCATTAATCGTTAAATGTGTGAATGAGATTGTTCGAACATAGCAATCTCCGGGGTTCTATGCCACTGTCTTCCTTGTGCAAAAGGCAAATAGCACATGCAGGCTGTTCATCAACCCAAAAACCTCATTCTAAAGATAGTTCCACCACATTTCAAGATGGTGACGGCATGATATTTCCTACTCTCGCCGATATATACTTTTACATATCTATCGAGCCAGTGTCAAAGATATTTCTTCGATTTGCATATAGAAGGGAACATTTTATTTGTTTTCATCCATTTTCTTTAAGCATCTGCCCATGGGCATTTAAAAATATTACGAGATGTATTATCATCTTATTCCAGTCTGCATTATCCACAGTGACAGCTGCATATTGGATGACATTCTCCAAACATATGCTGAGTTCTATTCTTTTCAAGGGCAGGAATGATCTCCTATCTCTTTTGAGTCATCTTGTTTTCAAGTGAAATGAGAAGAGTCTGACCTCCATCCATTTCAACACTGACCTCCATCCATTTCAACAATCTGTCAATCTAGGTATAGAGTTTATCACCAGTCGCAATCTCATATGACTCCCCCATGTTTGCATGGTATGGATTGTCGAACTGATAGTGTCCATTTCCAACAGGTAATGGATTATAGTGAAAAAGATGTTTTGGAACTCCTTGGAATATTAAATGTGGCAATGGATCTGATTCAGCTGGGTAGTCTTTTAATACATTCCCCCTTAAAGATGACTTTGCTAGCTCAGTTGTGCCCCTTTTCCTGTCCACGCGATCAAAAAGTCAGGATCACAAATGAGCTACTATTATTCCTGTGTCAATGGCACAAGTACTGTTGGCTTACAACAGGATTTGCAATGGAAAAGCTCCACCCAGAACTTGTATGTGTGGATGCTAATATGTACAGCTGGGGAGCCAACTGCTGCCGGGCTTCAAGATTGTCCGCAACAAGTGGGGCCTGGAGAAGATGCCCCTTCACAGCAGCCATCGGTCATAATCAGTGTGTTTCATTTCTGGAAGGACCACCTCTGTAGAAAAGTTGCCCTAATTATGTCGTTTAAATGGTTGTGGTGACCTACCACCTTCCTCAGACTGGAGGGATACAAATCACTTGATCTGTGCATTCTGGTTTGACAGTTTCAGCATGGATTATTCCAACACAGTATCAATGTACAAAGCAGACACATTCTTGGCAGACTGAGTTTCCTGCCTTACTCCCTGTCAAGAAAGGGTCATATTACTCATGCCAAATAGTCCAACAATTAATCAATATTTTGTCGGATTTGCATATTGTGTGTGCATTAGATGATTTATCTTTTTTCCAGAAGGCGGGATTACAGACTGTACACTTTCATCTCTTAGGCGGTGGATGAAATTTCAGTCAGTTGGGAATGCATGTGGGCCTTTTCCTACCCAGCCATGGTCTTGGTACTGAATCTAATATCGAAGTTGAGGCGTAAGAACTACGAACTGGTTCGAATAACCCCTCTCAGATTGAACAGGTTTTAGGTCAACGATCTAATCGATTCTGTGATTAATTTGCCCAGGAAATTCCAACCAAGCCGAATCTTCTCAAGCAACCGCGATGACCGATGCTCCATTCTTATCTGGACTGATTCTCTTTCACGAAAGGCTCTTGTCAAATGAGCCTTGCAAAAAATAAGAATATAAAGTTTCAATTGTGGAGAGAAGTTTGTGAGCAAATGAGCCACTGACATTCAAGTTGTATGAGGGAAGGTGGAGTCTAGTCAATTGTAAAGGATACAACATCTTCCCATTGAGTACCTTCATTCCACAATTCTGTCTTTTCCTCAGGATGTACAAGGAGTAAAATTTGACTCCCATTACCAGGAAAGGCTACAACTTCATGATATATAACACTTTCAGGCATTATGTCAGAGGATATATTGATCATGGTAAGAATCTATTAGACCTACAAATCAATTTAACTTTAATAGAACTAAATCCCTAACCTTGTTTCCAAAATGGAATCTCCATTGGGTTTTGACATGGCACAATTCAGAAAAATTCAAGCCTTAATGATGCTACTTCATACAAAATTTATTTCCTTATAGCTTTAGCTTCTGCATGCAGGGTGAGGGAGTTACATGTGTTTACAGTGGACCCAATTTATCTCCAGTTCAGATAGGATAGTCCTAATGAAGCAATCAGATTTTGTGGCCATGAATATGGCCATTTCTTCAATAGATACTTCAAAAGAAGCAACGACACAAGATCCTGCACATGCCCTCAGTCATTTCTTGAAGCACATGTAGAAAAGTCACAGAACAAGAAAATGAATTGAAGTTGGGAACGAGGGTTTAAACGCTAAAGCCTTTTCATCATGGCTATATGGGATTATACTCTAGGTGTACTCTAAAGTCTCAGAAGATCCTTATGAAGATATCACCCATGAATTTAGAACAATCTCTGTGAGCTTTTATTGGAATGTAATGTTTCGATCTGAGACAAAGTAGAAACTGTAGGCTGGCATGCAGTGTCAACTATTTTGAGTTTTTGATATCCACAATTTAGCTTTCCAGAGACAAGACTTTAGTCCAATGAGTCCTGTGGCTGTTGCCCTGTTGACCTCAGCCCATCCTCCTTGATGGCATTGATTTGCACTTTCACTGGATTAACTAAATAAAATGCTTTGCTATAAGAAGAATTCAATAATGCTCTTCTAAGCTGGGAATAGTTGTCGTAGATAATTTGAACGTCAGCAGCGCTGTTTTCAAGTTAGCGTGGATGTGTTCTTTTTTTCATACAAGAATTCAGCCTTTCTTCCTTTGAAGGATTCCCATGGCTCAGGTAGGATGAATGGCATTCCTTCCTCCTATCTCCAGTTCTCCTTACGTTAATTTGATCGGAAAATGTATTTGATGGAGGATGCATATTTTGCTATAACTTCTGTTTCTGCAAGAGTACTTCCTCAAGTACATTAGTTTAAAAACTCCCAACCTTTCATCCATGCAAGCATCCTCATTGATCTATTGCTAAGCATAACACTAGTGACAGCTGGTGGTGGCAAGGGGAGGTAATGGGCAATAGTTACTATCCTTCCTCTTTATGATATAGTTGGAAAGAATAATTTTCTTCGAGTTGGGATGGCTGGATTCTGGAGGTAGCAAGCTATTTTCTTAGTGCCAATATGATTGGGTAAGTATTGCCAGAGAACAGTAGTTTGTTAATAAATATGCTTTCCATGTTCAATTTTTCATTTGGAGTATGCAGGGGTAAGTGGACACTCATTCAAAGGCAGCAATTCCATGGGTTTTTCTTGCTCTTGCTGTTTCAAAACCCATCTCAAACCAAAAGCTGAGTCACAACAAGTACATATCAGATTGTTTAGTTCAGTCTAAAATAGATTAAATTTAAACTTCAAAATGAAACCTTGTTGACATCTAAACTAATGCAACTGTGTCAAATTTAAAGTAAAGATATCAATTGTGATACCAATCCCCCATTAACATATATTTTTCCGATCAAGCTGCTGATATAAAACTCAATTTTTTCTTTACCTACATTGCATATTTTACCATAAAATCTGTTATCCATTACAGAGTAGACATAGAGCAGGAGTTTCAGAGGTTACTGATGGGTTTCGGGAAGAGTATTGGTACATCGGAGGTCAAGAGAACAATACGTGAGATGAAGAGTGTAATTAAAACTCCAGAGTGGCAAAAGTCATCAATGTGGATGGTGAGGTCTTCAGTCTGCTTGTACTATACAGTTTGATCTAATTTCTGAATGAAACAATGAAAAAGTGAATTAGTTCCTCTCTCAGTTATCATGTCTAACCTCCCCAATTACATCTTTATTAAGCTTGATTCTTCTCAGTACCAGCCAGTCATGAATAGCAGCATTAATTTTGGTCTTAGTCATGGTAGGTTTGTCTAAGGTAACACGGTACAATACAGAGTAATCTCTCTTTTTGTGCAATTAAAATTAATCTGATAAGCAGTTATGTGAGATCAAACTCGATTGACCAGTTTATTCATCAATCTTACAATCTTCAGGTTTCTGAAAATAAAAAATAGCCTTTGGAACATTATTACAGCTCTTCCCCTTTATAATGTTGAAGTTGGAGTTTTGCAGTTGTGTTATATACCCATCAATGGTATAGCAAAAATGACTGAACATTATATGAATCGGTGTATGAGTGAGTTCAGGCTGAGATGTGAAATAAATGCGAGTAAAACCTATAGTAAAAATATTTATGTAAATTAGGTATATTCTTTCACTACACAGTATTTATATATAATCTTGATCAAGCTTTGTACTGTTTTATTTCAACCCATATTGTCATACATGTGATAGATAAGATCATGTGAGTATCATTTTAACAATAATGTAATCCCTATTTTAATAAGTATAATTGCCAATTATAATTTAAATCTACACTTGCATTGTCATCAAGTTTAATTTGATACCAAACATCAGTCGTATGCAGACAATTAATGACTAAATTCAGGTTGTAGTTGAGTTCCATGCATCCTGGTATGAAGAACATGATTTTTTTTCTAATAAGAGCTTAAAAACACATATTTACCCATTTTTGGCACATTCTGCAATTAACTCAATTAACAACTATATATAAAAATAGTGCAATGACTAATGTCAAATTATTTTTGGCAATATAATTTCTTTAGTATGAAATAACATAATTGCATAATGCTAAGTACTGACTGAATGATGTTAAACCATGTATTGCACGCTTGTAGCAACTCTAAATACAAAAGAACAATGTTTAACTCTGTGGTTTAAACTAAGGAACAGAAAGAATTTAAACCAGCACATTGTGTACAATTCAATAAATAATTTAGTTCTATCAAAACCAAAGAGAAAATTTAAAAGTAACGTACAGTATTGTGAATAAAAATCCCAAATAAATCTATGTTATATCACAAGTCCAAAGTATAGAATATTCTGATTGATTCAACATCTTGAATGTGCTGATGTACCAATAAGCCTGAATGAGCTGATGTATCAACAGTCTTAATATATCACAATGATATAATACATACTGTCTTTGAATGAATTCCCAAAATAGTGTTTTAGTCCCCAAAAATCAATGAGCATTTAGTAATTCTATGACAAATTTAAATAAATAATACCTCTCAAATGGTACCTAAACACAACATTAAGTAATTCCACGGACTAATCTTAAGATAGGAATGACTAATTTTGTTTACCTCACCCTTATATAAGATCAAAGGCAAAATAAAATAATCAAGATGTGGGTCACAAGTCCGAATCCAGAAAATATCAAACTGGTAAACAAGGTCAGGCCTTTAACTCTGATATCAGTAAATAATGTAAAAACAACATAGCAGTTAGATAGGCCTTATTCAAATTAAATATATATGACAACAGAAATAACACATTTTCCTACATGGATGTAATCAGTTTTAATTAAAATAATGTCCTAAAAAACACATTTGCTCAGAAAAGGTACTAATCCAAATTAAATAAACACTGTTGATCCACACAATGTGTATTCCCAGTACTAGCAGCATTTTGTGATTTAATTTTATCTGAGACTAGAGTTCATGTTTGTTTGCAAGTCTGTATTTCTCATTTGCATACATTTCAAATGCTCATTGTCTGTGCTTTTGTCAGTATTTCCACCTATGCAAATATGGCTTTGGAAACAGCAGGGGATGCATCAGGTGAGTCCTTGTTATGACTGGCAATACTTTAGTCTACTTACTGCTGATCTCAATTTATCTTTTCTATTTTGGAGCCTTGGACTGGTTGATTTCAATATCGGTCATTCATTCGACAGTACTCTTCAGTGTTGATTCAATGCTGAACATCAAGTAATTTCGAATGTACTCATTCCACAGCTTCAGCCTCTTTGACATCCTCCTCCATGAATTCCTCAAATCCAGATTCTCCTCCTGCATCTCTACTCATCTGGGAGTCACATTGTCCCATGCTTGCCCACCCTCCACTACGACCCCCCCCCCCGCCCTAAGACACATCACCTCCTTCAAGTTTAATTTCTTCAAAGCACATGCACATGGATTTTAATTGCTTGCCACAGATTTGTTTTATTTATAGTTCATTTTAAACATTGAAATAATCTCTTAATCAAGAGGCTGGATCTTTGAAGTCGCATTTTTCGGGAAAAGAACATTTTATTACCACTATTGCTTACAAGTATTTTAGTGGATGGGTGGGTGGGGCTGTTATCAAATAACATAATAGCCTTTTCTTCTAGTCCTTTTCTTCTTAAATATTGCCTCACCTGCAGTATGAATTCCGTGACAAACCAGTTTTAAGATTTTGTTGTCATCCAAATGCTTTTGCTATGGTGAAAAAAGTGATGTCATGTTCACATAATGAACACACAACAGAGATTTCAATCTACCAATAGCAAAGAGATGAAGTGGTTTCCCATCTTATATTTGCACCAAGGATTGTTATTCTGTTTTAACTCCATGTTTCTTCAGTTTATCAGATCTTATGGCTGGGGTAATTGCATGTAGCAAGAGTTTATAACAGCCCAATTTCACGTCAGTTATAGAGCTTCTCTTCACATATCCTCTCTCCAGGATAATCTGCATCACTTTCCATAGATAAAGCTCTGCAGCTGCACTGTCAGCTGACTAAATTTCTCCACATATTGTGTAAGAGCTTATCATGTGACAAGATTGGAACCACTGTAGCCAACTGGTGCTGGTTTGAATTTCCTATTTTGCCAGCCTAACTCACTATCAAACTCCTTTCTTGTACCTTTATTATTGTATCTAAAATGGTTACTTATCAGGACCGTCCTGAAGAAACCAAATGTACAGAGCACTATCCAGGTATGTGTCACCAGGTATGTGTCACTTTCTACTTGAACCTATTATGTATTTTTATCCAGCATCTGCATCTAAACCAGTCAGCATATTGTTGCGTTATTCTTTCATTTTTCCAACTCGGGAACAACCACCGTATAGACTTGATTATTAGTGGACTTGACTTGAATTCAAACCCACATTTTTTGTTAGCGTTCCAGAAACTAATTTCTCTTTGACAATCCTATAAGCCGATGTGTACTTTGCATATCAAATTCATGTGACTTGTCGTTAGTGAGAGGAAGTAACACTCTGTAAAATTAAACAAATGAGAGAGAGAGAGAGAGAGACAGAGACAGAGACAGAGAGAGAGAGAGAGACAGAGAGAGAGAGAGAGGGGGGTATGGATGGGGAAATAATACAATGCCAGTGTGAAATACAGTTATATTACTGAGTGGAATAAGTTACAAATAAATTGACAGCTTATACTTGCCCAACTCCTTGTTATAAAATCCATAATGCTTAACATTGTAGATTAATTTATATGTTAAATCCATGCATTTGGCATAGGTCACATGCTAGAAAAAAATAGTAGTCCAGAATGATCCAGTTCAGTGTCCTGTAATGTGGTAATTCTAAAGGGCTTACAAATAGATAATGAAATTAATGTCCACACTTTTGTGATTCACAGTGTTCTGTAACTATCAGTCTAATGTCATCTGGTACAAAGCCCAATAATTCGTTGTGATCATCATAAACATCATATGACTCTGATTCCTCGCTCTTTCGTTCATCTGTAGGTGTTTATGTAGAGACCGAGCTTGGCAAGTGACATTTTTGAGATACATTCTGTAAACCTATTACATGATATGCCACAGAGGAACAGTTCAAATGTGTGCATCATGACCATAGGAAGTTAAGAAACAATGCTGTTACCTGAATCCATGACTCTTGGTGGTAGTGAGCAAATATCAAATTTTAACTCAAAGGGTTGTTAAATGGGAAAACAGACTGCTGCCTTTACATGCACTGTCAGATAACTTAAGAAATGTTATTTGGGAATTACATCTTGCTGATAAAAAGGACAATCATATTAAATCAAATTAAAACTGTTATTTCATGAAAGACAAACCACATTTATACAGCAAAAAAGTCAAAACTTACACAAAAATGGAAGCAGTGTGCTTAATGGTGAAGACGCAAGGTAAATAACATTGATGGACACTTTATGCAGGGTAATATTTAATTTGATATTTCTAAATTATTAGCATTTCAAGCAGATGCAAGTATTGTCTAATGACTTCAGTAAGAAAATGAATAATCACAGTGGATACCATATATGCAATTATAGATGGGAATAGTGGCATGAAAATGTAACATTATTTGAATGTACTGTATTTTGTACATATGTTTTTTTTTGTTGAAACTTATTCTGAGACTCTTCTAACACAGGTTGTAAGTAATTCAAAACAAAACCAATCTTCTCTCTACTTGTTCATTGAAGAGTGAGAGTGAAGTACTTGTATGAGCTTCAGATCAAAACAAACTTCTTGTAGAAAGTATGAACTTTCAATTAACCAAATTGGCATCATTCTTGACAAAACATTCAGTTCATTAAAGAGAAACATTTGTGAGCATTGATTCAACTCTCACCCAACTGGGCGAGCCTTGCCATTTCGAGATTGGCAATAGAATTTTCAAACCTCAAGATAGATACATAGCAGGTATGGTAGGACTAAGTTCAAAGTGAATGTGTGTCATTTCTTTTTAAATAATAGTTGGACCAGTAAGAAATACCTCGATATAAACAAGATGTCACTATTTACAGGTGGTCATTTGATTTTATTTTGACTGTACTAACCTTGGAAACATTATGATCACAATTTATGTCTTTGTTGAATTTCAGTATATCTATGTCATTCATGCATTATACCAACTGTCCTATGGAACCCAGTGTCTTATCACAGTGAATAGAACCTGGTATCACACCAGAAGTTAGAGAACCAGATATGTCTCCATAATTCATAGAATCTAATATCTCACCAGAGTTTGTGAAACCCATTATCTCACCAGAGCCCATAGAACTCAGAGTCTGACCAGAGTCCATGGAAGTCAGTGTCTGACCTGTGTTCATGAAACTCGATGTCTCATCAGAGTCCATGGAATGTGAATTCAAAGCAACTTTAAGCAGATTTTTGCAAAACCAAAAACAATTTTTGCTATGTTAAAAATAACCTATTACATTCTGTCAGTTACCTAAGATTTAGGTGCAGGTGCTTTTTTACATATGATTGCTCATCCTCACTTTCAGTAACTTATTGTTCCTTCAGTATGTGCTCTACAGTGTGTATGTACCAGTTGTAATTATAGAGACTATATTTGTATTGTTAATCCTCAATAATGGATATTTGTTTCTGCTAAATAAAATGATCTTTGTTTCGAGCACATGATTGCACAAAAGGTTTTGACAAGTAAACCAGTTTCACTCTCTTGAGCAAAATACTTTAAGTGCATTTTGTTAATGAAAGGTTTGATAATAAGTCACATGGATTACTACAACAAACTTATTAATTCTGTTTGTGATATTTTGAATGAATCATATTATTACAAATGCTGTGATTTGAATGTGTTGAGTATTGTTACTGTTGTACTCAAAATATTTTGAGAAAACACTGGTGAAAATATTTGCCATAAATGAGATTCTTACTGGCAGATTATTTTTGCCATCAACATAATGAAAAAGTTCATTGACTTGAGTTTCCTTGTTATCTTCTCCATGGTGAAATTAAAGGGTTGACATGTGTTGGAAATTCAGAAAAAAACTCTTGTCTCTGTCTTCAGTCATTTAAGAGTTTAATGGCTTTTTTTCCAATTTTATCATGGTATAAAATGTCAGTTGTTGAATAACACAGCAAATACTGCCATAAGGGTGTTATGTAAGCTCTTTGAATGACAATTAGCATGAATAGCTTGGACAAAAAACAATATTAAACTCTTATAATTGCAACTCTTTATAATTTTATTTATTTTATATAGTTTTTTTAAAGATATTTCTTATCAGTTTTAAAGCCTTATTTAAGCATATGAATTTTTGTTGGGTGTCTGCAGCATAGCTATTTATAGAATAGGGAATTCTACATCTGCAATGTAATATCTACGTCAACATCAAACAAATCAATTCTACCAATGGTAGACGACCTGAGGCTTTGAACATTGTTTTATATAAATTGGCATATGTGATCTGAATAGAAGTTCAAACTTGAAAGCAAAGGATATGTTGTTTTGTTTGACATACAAATGACTCTTGGATTTGATGCTGTCATGAGTTCATTGTCACTTGTTCGAATCGTTATTGTTCAGACATGTGAGTAACCAATTTTCGTTACTTTAACTCTGTTTTCGTGATCTGTAAATGGCTATAGTGATGGGGTACAATAGTCAAACAGTGCAAGACATTGACCATGACAGTTGCCTTTACACTATAAGTAGAATGGTTGTTCTGTTACATATCAGCAAGAGAACATGTCACAGTTCTGCCTTGACACGTAAGCAAGAATGATTTTTCTGTTAAATTTCAGCAAGAGAATATGTCACAGTTCTTCCTTTACACATAAGTAAGAATGATTGTTCTGTTAAATTTCAGCAAGAGAACATCACAGTTCTGCTTTTACACATAAGTAAGAATGAATCTTCTGTTATATTTCAGCAAGGGGACATGTCACAGTTCTTTCTTTGACACTATAAGTAAGAATGATTGCTCTATTTCTTTCAGCAAGGGAACATGTCAGAGGGCTGCCAATCATGTAGAAAAAAGTTTTTCTTGTGAAAAAGAAGAGACACTGTAAAGTATGTGGTATGGTTCTTTGTAAGTCCTGTTCTTATGAAGAGCTGCTTATCTACCTCCCTGATGAGAGGGACCCAGAGGACACTACACTGCAGCTTGGAGTCATAAAGTTCATTGGGGTAAAGAGATCCTGTATCTTGTTTATGGTTACACTACATCACCTTCTAATGCATAATTGGACAAATAATATTTCCATCGCAGTCCACAGATGCATATTTTTACATTTTTAGACTTTTTATGCTATTTCTTTACAATGATTAATGGTGTCAATCACTTTTTCTGTTTGTTTTCCTTGTGGCAGAGGCCATGAGCATGAAGAAAATGAGGATCTCCCCCCAGTGTTTTTATTAGGTAGAAAATTTATTAAGCAATTTGAGCAATATAATTTGCAATCAGCTTGTGACAAATTATATTATTCCAGGAGTTTAGTAAATTACATGCTTACTAAACATGAATTTGAAATTCTGTTTAAAATACGGTAACTGCATGGATTACAAATTATTAAGGACTATTCCAACTCAGTGTACGTAGTCACAGGGAGTGAAAGTTTTTGTATGAAGTGGTTTCTTTACCTGAATTTGTTTCCTAATTTTAATTTTATTCTAGTGGTGGTACCTACAAAATTAATGTGGCATTATATCCTATTCATTATCCGCAAATACTACTGCTACACTGCATAATGCATTCTAAAGTGTTAGGCTGAACTTTAAGCATGATCATTTTTGTATAATCAGTCCACATTGTTGCAAGAAATTACGTGATCAAGCAGTATTTTGAGGTTATCTATATTTCATCACATTGTTACCAAGTATATTTAGGTCTATGAGTTTGGAGTATTTGGTCATAAAATAATGTGGTTGCAACTTCAGTCTAATGCTAAATAATAACAAATTAAAATAAATGGTTTTAATATGACAACAAATTAAAATAATTAAATGGTTTAAATAAATCACGACAACAATCCTGTGAAAGAACATTTTGCTTTGTGAATTTTATAAGAGAAATCTGATTTTCAACCAGTGCAAATTGGACAACTTGCTAAATACTATACTTGTTCAGCTATTATTTCCCTCATAGTCTGTGACAGGGTACTGTTAAATAGTGATGTGGTACTTTTTCCCATACTTTTCTATGTAGTGACACATACATGAGATAGATATTTAAATTACAGTTGTTCAAGAAAATGCAGACAAAAACTATTTTCTATCTGAAAACCTTCATAACGTATCGTGCATTAGCTAAATAAAAATGATTTGTCATGAATTTAAATACTCCACTTTTCACATGAAATGATCCTTATCAGAGAATGTTTTCATATAATGTGATTATACTGTAAGGGGCATAACCCCTACATTCGGATGGCCATGTAGAATTCACAGTTGTATAATGCTTATAGTCAGAATGGAAGAAACCCAAGTTCAGTTTACTTCTTAAACTATGGCACCCTTATAGAGTAAATTAATATTATATTCTGTTCATTATGCGTATATAACAGTCAAGAGAGGAATATATTTAAATCATTTAATGTACCCAACAAACAAGGACTAAAACAGCAATATGATTACATTGGGTCCATAAATATAAACCTAGTAAGAAGTTCCCTATACTATTAGTGCACTGGATATATGTAAGCTGGTACTACTAGATCGACATGAAATGTACTGTTCCAACATACTAAGTATATTAGATATGTGTACGTACTCTACCAGTAACAATATGACGTGTTTTCACAATCTACACCATCGGTGGAGACAATAATACACATTTACTCAATCCAATCACCTTGAAGAGGCAGGAGAATACTTTTACCCAATCTATATCACCTGTTGAAAAAAAGAGCTCTTTACCCAATCCACGCCAGGTATGGAGACAGTTTGACAACCTTTCCCACTTCTCACCAGCCTAGAATAAAATAGGACACTTTTGTACAATTCCACATTTACCAGTAGAGGCATTAGGACACTATTACCAAATTCATTATTTTAAGTATTCATTGGCTATGAAATCTTGATAATTTTACTACTGGATTAATAAATGATTTTGTAGGGTTTAAGACTGTAGTTTCATATTAACATCAGTTTTTTGTGTCTTTGTTGACTCACATTGTCTTTTCTTCAGTACCCAGAGGTTGAACCAAAGATATCTTTGCTTCTTCGTACCTGCAGTCCATACAGAGATAAGCTAGTGGACATTCAGCTGGCTGTGGAGTTCCTCAGCAAACTTGTAGCTGTTGACAAGACATTGTCAGATCTTCAGAACAAGATTGTTCACCAACTTACAAAGGTAATAAATCATTTAGGTCAAGTCAAGTGAATTATTTTCATTTCAAGTCAGTAAATGTTAATACAAATTACAAACACAAGTGGTTATGAGGCATTTCTTCCTTTATAAAACGTAATTAATCAACAACATTAAAACATAACAATTCTTCAACACCATAAATCACATGATAGCATTACACTGGTCTCCAGAAAAATTCATCTATATGCATGGTAATCCAGGCTAGAATTTATTAACAGAGACAATAGTTTATTCTTCACAAGCCATGACATCGCCATTGAAGAGGCAGACATACACGCCAGTCACCATTGCTATGATGACATCACCTGTGGTTATACCAAGACAGTATTTTATTGGAAAAAAATGAAATAAAATTTGCTGATAAATATGCTTCAAGTATGTTTTGACACTTATTGCAGTTGTGCCATTTTATTGTATCGTCAATTCAGTGTTGTTTACATTTTATTTAATTGTTTGGTATTTCATTAAAGAACAGTTTAAAGAAAATAGAAAAACAGAAGTTTTTTCTATTTAACAGTTTGGAAAACATAAAAGCAGACATCAGTAAATGCATTTTAGTTCCAAACAACTAAAGATGACTGGAAGCAATAATACAAAACCTGAATGCTCTTTTGAGATCATTAACAAACAACGAGGAGACGACGGATGTAATGCAAACATGAACAGAATGCAGATTATATATAAACATGATTAAATAGATTTTCACTGAATTCCAAATATAAATGCAGCTTTTAAATATGATTCCTTACCACAAGGTCCGAGTGAGTGTATATATATATATATATATATATATATATATATATATATACATTCTTTACACCCTACATATTAAAATATCACTTTATGCAATTCTGATTGATCTATGCAAGCCCATCAAATTCTTGCACAGTATTCTCTTTACTGATATCCTACCATCATGTGAAAAGTTTCCTTATCCAGCCTTCTGGAATGTTTTGTTTTTACTATAACTATAAACATTTTGGCGACCATTGTTTTGAATCGATTTCTTAAAGGGAAATGGGAAAATAGGTCACGGCTCTCTGAATATGGCCTTTTACCCCACAGGGGCTTGTTTTGCCATGTATAAATAGATTATCATGAGCTGAAAAATGGTTTTAAACCCCAAGCAAGAACAACACCAACAATAAATAAAACTAAGGGAAGTGGTCAGTTGATGGCAGATGTGGGGAGAGGGGTGGGTGGTACAGCTGTAATATGGAATCCACCCTATATATACAATTGTGGTATAAATATTAACAAAGTAAACAAACTCAACTCTGTTCAGAGAATAATTTTGACATAAGCCAATCTACAAATTGAGAGAACGTTATCCAACCACAGCATATTTATACTGTAAAATAGCTAAAATGATCTATTGTTTCTTATTATGTGATGCAATTCAGAATCCAAATAAAATTTGGCTGAGTTTACTGTAGTCGGCTGTTCCAGATCGAATAATGCATATATCTGGTCACAAATACATTACTGTAAATCTGCAACATCTACATCCATAACCACCCCGTCACATGAATATACAAAAACTGGAATGCTAAATGAAACTGACACACTTTCAATGTTAAACATTTTTCCACACGATCTCTAGTCAAAACATGTGACATCATTCTATACTTGCACAGACATTCTGTGCTGAAAAAATTATATGGTCTGAGTCAAATATTCAATTTATATTGGAAGAATGGTTCTTCCTTGAATTATAATTGATGAAAATTCTAAAAAATGTTATTTATGATAGAACAGCGCAAATATTTCATGTGAGCTAAAGAGTATTGTTTATGCGCAACAGATAAAAGGTGCATAGCATGAATCATAATGAAAGAAACTGTTTCCTCTTCTATTTCCACAAAAAGTAAGATTATGTGATAGAAATGTTAATGATATAATATTGAATTTATGAAACGTGTTGAATACTGTCCAGCATTTGCAAGCCTTAGCAGCTCATTATTCAACAAGTTTCATTCTTACATGTAGGTTCATACAAAAGTAACAAAAGAAAAGAGTGAAGCCAACAAGCTTTGTAAATTTAACAAAAATGATTTATTTCCTTAGAAAACAATGTAAACAATAGAAAATAGGACTTACAGTTTGTGAATATAATCCCAAAATTTAATCCTAAAATTGAAAAATACAAGTCCTATCACTAAACAGTTCTAATTGAATCCGGGTTTAAATCTCAATGAAATTCCAATATGGAGGCAATGACGACAGATGATGTCTGTACTGATGGTAACAGATCCTCGAATGAATTACAGTTCATGTTTTCGTATAGAATTCCAGAATAAATTTCCACTGAATTTCTTTGTCCAAGAACTTTTTATAAAAAGTACACTTGTTTAGTTTTGTAGAGAATAAATTATTAAATCCAAAAAAATAGATGAACTTCAAACAATCAGAATTTACTTGAAAAAATATCAAATCCCGTGAAAATAATCATTACAATAAATATAATGAAACAAAAAAAAAAAGAATTTAAAACTAACACACCAGTATTTAAATTACATATACGTAACACTTTCCCAATAAAGAAAAAGAAAGATTTATATAATAAAGCTTTCTTTTTACCATATGTAAATTATACATGAGGTAAAACAAAATTACATAAGAAAATTCTTATGAATTATACAAAATGTACTTGAAATAATATTTCTATATTCGGGAAATTGCATCTGCAATGAAATTGTCTTTTCCTTTGATGTGCCTGATGTCAAGATTATATTCTTGCAAAAACAAACTCCACCTTAATAATCTTTGATTTAAATTTTTCATCTTGTCGATGAAAGTAAGGGGGTTGTGATCACTAAACACAATAACCGGAGAAGGAGCTGAGATAATGTAAACTTCAAAATCCTGTAATGCCAATATTAAAGCCATACATTCCTTCTCAATTGTTGAGTAATTTCTTTGGTGCTTATTTAATTTGTTAGAGAAATAGCACA
>JAECUM010042647.1:0-15648 GCA_016617855.1 Megalonaias nervosa
CTCCATGATTCGATGATTTTTAGAAAATAAGCACGGATATCAAAATCGAATCTTGGTTCCTTAAGTTGGGTATTTATACGGTCTTCAGAAATAAGTTGATTACGATCAGTTATTGGTGAGTCAGAATAACTTATAAATTTATATAAGCTAATCTTGAGATCACCAAAATCAGATTTTACTGCATTTAAATGTTTGATACCATCAATTACATTATTTTTTGAATCCTCGTTGTAATTCTGTATCAAACTCATGATTAAATTTTTAACATATATTTGAATTCGATCAAATTCATACTCCATAGGAATATTTATATCGGTAAAACTTTTATAAAATCTAAGATCTTTACTACCTACCACATAAAGATCGGATAAATCAAGAACATTTTCGCCGGCAATATTAACATATTTATGAAAATTCCACGGATATGTATTTCTGTAATCAGGTAATTTCATAAATGATTTTTCCGTTGTGAGAAACTCTTTCAAGCGTTGTTCTGGTGGACCTTCATAAACCTGCGCGACCTCAGGCCATCCTAATACTGATCTGATTGAAGACTGATACATGTCCACAGCGTAATCCGGTGATAATATTTCAACGGCCGATGACAGCGTTGGCTCCTGGACTGTAATGGCAATCTTTGATTCTTTTCCTGTGATAGATTTAATTCTGCGCTGAAATTCTTCATTGATCTGTTCTATTTGATAACTGCCCGTTGGAATACTAACTACTTGCCAATCAGGAATTCCATCGGGTTTATTTTTTATTTGCAAATACTAATGAATTATTCGGTTGTAGTCCACCGAATGATTTTGACCTAATATTGGGCCAACTATAATAAACCCGTAATTGCGCCAACGCTATCTCGGAAGCTGGTATTGCAGTTGGAAAATTAATACTGAATTCAGGCGAAGTTGAACTCGCCGATATCATTGTGGTTCTTAACGGAGCAGTATTAATGACTATCTGTTGTAATAATTCCTGCGATCGCTGATCGAACGTTGACATTATTATACTATTATTGTTTTAAATCACCGACGAGGACATCATTGACGACGTTGTCGTCGAATACTTCATTGTAGATCTTTATTGCAATACTGAATTCTTCATCGAATATTATTTCCATCATTAAGCGACGAAGAAATCAGTGATGATAATTTAGAATATGCGGTCGTTGCAGTATGTAATTTCATCGTGTATTCGTTAAATTTTTTATTTGTACACGTATTTATCTTCTTTGCGATTATATTAAATATTCCAGCGATCGACATTGACGATGAAACAATGATTGTTACAATGATCGGCGCTGTCATCGTCAGCGTTGATAATACTACACCGGTTCCAGCAACTAGCGTAGAAACCGAATAAACAATGATATCAACGACGGTTGCACGTCTACGATATTTCTTCATTTTTGCTGTATAGTTATCGATGAAGGTTTTTAATTTATTCTGCCATGTTGTTACTTGATCGTATCTGTATCTGCGAGCGCAATCAGCGCCAGCGTCTATCATTATACTTAATTGTTGTTGTCTAAGACAGTGATAAATGCCAGACACCACCAGTAACGTCTCGGGGGTATTTCCGTTGATGTCAACGTAAATGTTTCTTTGGTGTCGTTGGTTAGCATCACCAGTAGAGGATTATGATATACATTCGGCGATGATAAAGTGGCCGCAGTAATTTCCCAACCATACATGGACAACTTGTATAACCCAGTTACTTCTGCGGTATATTCGAGAGTGTTATCGCGCGGTGTCCACGTTGATACCCCAGATGCCACCGTGTACGTGATGTTGCTAATTTGTTTGTGTGGAATTTTAATCAGACTCATTTTTTCAGTGATATTAGGAATTCCACTGACAATATCATTGATTTTTGTATTAATGTCGGTGAGTTTAATATCAACAATTTGTGGTTTTTCAAAGAATTCTTCAGCGATATCATTAAGGTTTTGAAATTTTTTACGAGTATTTAAAAACATATTTACATGAACGTCATACTCAGCTTGAAGTGTATTTACTTTATCATCAGTAGGAATATTTTTATCATCCACATATTTCTTGTTGCGGCATCTTCATCACCTGCTGGTTCTCTTAAATCAACGATTTTATTTCTATTCATGTTAAGGTACCTGTCATTGTATCACCGTCGGATTTTAAACGATCAGCGACACTTTTTTTAAATTTCATCTCTGATAGTTGCAATTGATACATTTGAGTCTCTGATTCTACCACCGTCAGTAAATACTGGAATATTGTCCGTGGTAGCACCAAGAATTCTACGAATTATATAGATCCACTTGATATTACTCGTCTTTAAAACACCGAATTTATCCTGAAAAATAACAACTTCATCTCGGTCAACTCCAGATAAATTCATGATATCGGCAAGATCGTCTTTGGTGGCGTATTTTGATAAATCGATATCATCTTTGCTCTTGCTGGTGCGAGCACTAGTAGAAGATCTTCCATAAATATCAACCATTATATCTACTGTCGTTGTCGTTCAATAGTATATTCATGTACAGCATTATGAGGTGGTTTTGTCGATCTTGATATTACATAAAGAACCGATAATACTTCACCGCCACATATCGGCGGATCAAATATGGTTTGCGTGGGTGATGTTGAATACCACACTGGTACGTTCCGTACTGGTGCAGTATTTTGTGAAATATATTTCATAAATTCTACAGGTGGCGCCAACTCATACGAATCAAAATAAACAATTCCACGTGGATCAATGGCGTATGCGACCCAGTGAGTGCCAGGTCCCGTTGATGAATCAAGATTAGTAATACCTGTTTCTGACAGATTTGGATTTTTTGGTAATTGATCACGCATAAAAACACCTCTAAAATTCTTTATACGCAATCGCGCAGCAGCATTGAGTAAATCAAAATTCGATAGTGGAACTATCGTTGAGTCCCTGGAATTCTTAATCCGCGTCCCCAAACGTTGTTTGGTCGAGACCCTGGAAGTCTCAGACCCAATCCCGTTCGGGATCGTCCTCGTCGTCTTTTTCTTAATCCGTTTCCTGTTGCTTTCTTCAGAGCCATTCCAGCCGCGGTCCCAACTGCACCTAACGCAGCAGCTTTTGCAACAGCTGGAGCGGCTGCGGCTATTGACTCTGGGATAGCTGCAAGAAGAGGAAATATTTCTCCGGTTTTAATAGTATCTTTGATCGCGCCCACGGAAAGATTTAATCGGATTCCTTTCGAGGCTTGTTTGGCTTCACTGAATCTCTTGAATTGACGTTCGGTCAACGATAATTTATTTGCACCGCTCATTTGTTCTTGTTTTAATGATATTTTTGTTCCGCATCGTGATGCTAACGGTGATTGTAATCGTTTAATCTGACCCGGGGTCAGACTGACACTGACATGATGATATGACATTTATGATATATATTTGATTTCTAAATACTGATTTAAATCAGCACTTTCATATTCTCTACGGGAGCATCAACGACTCTCATGCGGCCACCAACACCTTCAAGTAACATTGCTTTATCGGATAATATAACAGCGATTGCTCTGTACGCTGGTACATCTCCGACAGTTCTAGCGACGCGAGCTCGAAAATGTATGTCAACGACGGACTGTCTAAACAAATCCAAATGTTCCAGCGAAAAGTAATAAATCGGATACAGCGTTGTAAAATCTAACTGTGATATTTGTAAGTCAGTATCAATAATTTGATCACAGCCCATATATGACATCAGACGATGATAAGCGCGTGCAACATAATTTAGATCAAAATTCAGCAAAATATCCTCGGATGGTTCTTGATGTCCGTACATCCGCAGTGAAACTTCAGTAACGCCGAGTTTGTCAAATATCATCGCGGAACGTAATTGATCATTCACGCGTGCGGTATTTTGAAATGCAACGAATATGTGCCTGGGCGTGGTGATACCTTGCTGGGACGCTATTTGCCACACAAATACGCCATTGACGGTACTTTGGATGGCATCCGTGGTTGTTGTCAACCAAGACAACATTGATTTACCGCCGTCGCTCATAAAATTGAGTAACTGATCTTCAACAGATATTGCTGCTGTCATTACTGGCATCCACAATGAAAGTTTTGTCAGTATTACTTTACCGCCATCACCGGCGGGTCTCCATATTGCATCATCGTCGGTTGCTTTTCGTACGAGTACAATTGTATGTTTAGCCCCCAAAATAACTTTTCTGACGCCTCTGCAAAATCCAAAGATGTGTGATAACGGAATCGCGCAAGAAAATCTTCTGTTTCCACCTTGCAGCATTGCTCGACGTGATCTAAATCCGAGGTTGAAATCTGGATCGACATTAATAATCATACTTTGCACATCCGCGTTGGCATTTCTAGCAGCGTTCCTTGGCTGCCCTATTTCGCATTGGTTGTATTCAGGATGATCAGAAGTATCCTTGGAAAACATCATTGATGGACCAGCTGATCTTGAATAATCATCGCTGTATATTGCAAGGCCAAGTATAGTCGTGGCGACGTCAACGTCTTTTTGAATTGATTCAATATTTCTTCCGTCGATCATGTATGTGGCACTGTCGAACAACGCCATGATACCGTTATTAACAAAACCAATACTGACATCGGCGCCGTATTCGGTTTTATCTGTTTTTAAAATTTCACCTTCGATCTCGATAAATGCCTCCGCGGGAAAGAAATATCTACTCGTATCTTGAACTTTTAATTCAATTCACCCACGCTGTTTTGGTATTCGAGCATCGTAAGAATAAAATTGATAATCACGCACAGATTCATCTTTGAGAATTGGTGCATCCATGTCAAATGGAGTATCAGATGTACGTTTAAACATTCCTATGTTGATACTGTTCGTTTAATACGGAGAAGATTGTCTCGGAAATGTTTATCTCGGAGATATCTATCTCGGAAAGATCTATCTTGGAGAAGTTTTTGAAGACCATCCGGCGAGAATAAAATTTCAGAAATACCACTTCCCGCTATGAGACTTACTGCTATAATTTTTTCCTTTTCATCAGCCAATGACGAAGTCATCGCTGCTAGTTTTTGATTTGCGGCTTGATTTATTATTTTACTAACACGTGCAGGCATCACTTCAGTGCTGGCCAGTTTCACTGGTGGCTGAGGTCGGACCGTTTGCGGACCACGTACTAATCATGCTAGTCTACCCTTGATGGCAGAAAATGCTTTCCCGGCGACGTCACCAACAGCGCTAATACCTTTTTCGCGAATAACGTCAATGGCTTTCATGCCTAATTGTTTTGCAATCGGTATTACTTTCGGGGCGATTCTCGAAAATAAACCCTTAATGACATCACCGAATCCATCTCCGTAAAATGTCTCATATACAGGTAATCTTGAATTTACCACTCTGACCATGGTTGGTCTACGTTGTCCAGCGTGTATTATCATCTGTTATATTATATCTAACTGTTTAATCAGTGATTTAGTCGGGCAACCTTTAGTCGCTATAATAATCATCGGTAATTTCATTAATAAGTGACCGATACACGTTAGCTTACATCATGCCACCAGTAAATAATCGTTGACAAATTGATGAGATTTCATTAATAATTTCAGGAGAATTATTACTGGCTCGTTTCCCTCCAACCAAAATTTCTAATCTGTCTACGTCAGCAAGGACGTTGTCGGGACAAGTAACAAGACCACTTCCCGTTGTTGTATTAATACCACTTCCAGTTGCACCTTTATCCGAACTTAAGGAATAATCAGGGATATCTGAAGGTTCTTCTGTTGGGGAATGAAATGTTTCATCGCTGGATGATGATGACTGCTGTTGTCATTGTTCTGATTTCTTTTGTCGTCTTTGCTGCACTCGCCGTTTTGGTGGTGATGGTTGTTGTTGTGATTGTTCTTTTTGTTGTATCTGTTTTGGTGTTCTTGTCGTAGTCGTTGTTGTTGTTCTGGTGTTAATTGTATAAACGAAATATAATTATCTATCATATGAATATATTCTATGTATCTTGGATCGTTGTTTCGAGCTTGTTCAATGTCGTAATATATACGATATATCCATTTATACCAAGTTTCACGCGATATAGGATCATCAGCGTATTCAGGTTTTAAAAACTTCTTTCGGATATCATAACCTTTCACGGCATTCACAACTAAATGGTTTACACTTTTGGCATGTTTGATGTCTTCAATGACATCTTCGTTGAATTTATCAGCGAGGTTAACCCGGGCGCGTGCTTCTGATTCTTGTTGAGTATCACCTTCTGTTTGATCTGTCTCTCCAGTTGGCTGAGCCGCAGCTATTTCGGCGGGAAGTTCTCGTAAAATTTTTTTCGTTTTTTTAGTTCACTCCGCTATTTTTTCAGTTTGTTTCGCTGTTTCTTTTAACACAGGAAGAATACCTTTAGTAGTTTCATTGATAGGTTTAAATAATTGTTCTGCGGATTCTGTAAATAGTTCTTGTGTTTGTTGACGCTGTTGTAATTGTTGTTTGACAGAATCACGGACAGGTAGATATTTCTTAATTGCTTCTAGTCGCTCTCGAGCTAATCTTGTTGAGTGAGTTTCACCAATCATTATTATAATACAATGGTTTAATTACAGCAGCAGAGAGGGTGCGACCAACAGTGAGTGACCAACACGTAAACGCGGCCACGTAGCGATGAAATACAAAATCGTCATCGCAGTAACATAGCAAGCTAACCCAACAGGGTTTCCTACGAGACAAAGTTAGAGGTGCTGGTTAACGTTATTGATGTTGAGATTTCATTTTCGTACGAAGCTTTATTTTTCATAAATAAGGTCTCAGGCAAATTGGTCTGTCAACCCTCTCTGCTGCTCTTTTCTAAATTGTTAGCGCGGGGGTAATCCCAAAAACCTAACCCACCCTCTTTCTTGGCTACCCAATACTCGTAAGCGAGAACGTCAATATTAATTTTTATATTAATTATTTATTTTATATTGTCACAATATTTTTTTTTACCGAGTTTCGTTTCCTAGTCTCTCTGTAACCTCCCTTCTTGTATGCGAAACGGAAAACATAAGATTGCATTTCCGGGGCTGTCTTACCTCTAAGGGTAATATTTACGGTTCTTTTGCAAACAGAAAAAATAGTCCATCTCCTCTGGTTTCTTCTTGCATGATACACCTTTCCACTGTCATTTATTTTGCATATATTTTCTTTTACCTCTGTATTTCAGTGCAATTTGTTTAATTTATTTATATTTCCTGGGTAGTTCTAACAATTTTGTATACCTATTATTATTATTATACATTTTATGTGCAATCTTTAGAGTGTGACCAAGACACACACGAGTGATTTTCTTTTTTTTGTTGATAAATCCCCAAGTCTATACGCTTTGTAAACTGGGTACATTTAATCTCCTCAGCTTGAATATCATACATGTTATCCTTCTTAATGTAGTGAATACGACCCTCCCCCAGCAGAAAAGAAAATAAATAAAGAAAAAGCGTTTTAAAAATTTTATTTTTGATTTATCAAATTTATTCGATTACATTTTATTTATATCTATCGTAATCATCACATACCATATATTACTGTACAAAATGTTTTTTTTTTATTATTTGTACGCTATTTGTTACCTTCATTTTTTGTGAATTACTTACATGAGTGTAATCAAAATATATTCATTTGAGAATTGAAGTTTACTTGCTGAGCATATTTCCATAATAAATTCCGAGAGTTTAATTAGATTATTATGTAGTGCAGGTGCTAACCTTGGTGGTTTCCACTCTAATTACCTTCTAGCCAATTTTTGGTTTCTGAATATTGCCCTTTGCTCCTAATACTCTACCAAAGTCAGTAATTACACAAAGCTCATTGTGTCCGCGTCCGAATGATGGAACATTCTGGAGTGAGCTTCCAGCAAATTGTTCAGATGCATTGACAAAATGTGCTTTGTGTTATTATTTTCATCCCTCCCATTCTCCTTTGCTCTGTATGTCTGTCTGTTCGCTGTTTCCCCCCTCTCTCTCTCTTTCTTTATATATATATATATATAACCATATATATATATATATATATATATATATATATATATATATATATATATATATATATATATATATATATATATATATATATATATATATTACCTGTGAAATGCCAGGGCATATTTTATTTCGATCAACTGGTCCGCATTGATCAGTGCAATAGCAGGACACAGATTCTGATATACGGACCCATCATAGCATAAACACTTTTCGTTGTGAAATTCTTCACATTTCGATTCTTTCACTGGATCACCACACGAGTCTGTTCCCATCGCCAGTGCTGGGATGTCTGAAATAATAAAATTGTTAAACATTTTAAAAATAATTCTTTTATCTTCGAAATATCATGTATGACATCAAGTTTATGACAGATGTTACATAATGGTCCTACACTTACAAGTTGTTATCGAATAAGTAATCCGTATTATATATTGGAAAGCGTTACAGTTCATAGCCCATTAAGTGTATCAACGCAACGGTTGAAGAACGCCACAAAATTCCGTCGTTTAGTCATAGGAGACTATCTCAACGCTTAGAGTGGTTGTAACGATTGTCAGGCAAAGATGGGATACAGGTTAATGGTCTCACTACAACTACTACTACTGGTATTATGAAATGATGAAGATGCTATGACTCCTACGACAATCAATACGAAAACTGTGTTGTAAATGAAAGAAATACATGAATGAAAAGTATGCACAAATAAATTATTTTCAACCGAAATTATGGTGGATATATCATTGTTCTCTCTCTCTCTCTCTCTCTCTCTCACACACACACACACACACACACACACACACACACACACACACACACACATATATATATATATATATATATATATATATATATATATATATATATGAAATAGCACGCATCTGACGTCGCCTGGACAAATAAGAATAATTACATTAAAATTACATACATTAATATTACATACAGCACACTAAATCGAGGTATTATATTCTTGTCGAAAGGAAACTCAGATTTATATCTTAATTGCTAAATGCTTTCTATTGACATGTTTTGTCTCATATTTCGTTATTATGGAGAGAGAGAGAGAGAGAGAGAGAGAGAGAGAGAGAGAGAGAGAGAGAGAGAGAGAGAGAGAGAGAGAGAGAGAAGAAATACTGCAACGCCCACATGTCACAAACAGTGATTTAAAAAAGGGAGATGCGCTTTCAAGAGCTAAAACCCAGCGGAGCATTCGTTTGCAGTTATATTAAGTGGGGGTGGGGTGTGTGATTTGGACTTTTAGCGTAGATTTAACAATTTTTCAGTCATATCGCTACGATATCCACACTGTGGCAGTTTATCGTGATGTCTAGCATTGGGGCATCTTGCCATCCCACCCAGTCGCATTATCCTGACACCAGGCCGACCAGTCCCAACACTAACCTCTTAATGCTGAGCGCCAAGCGAGGAAGCTGTTGGTACCATTTTTATAAGTCTTTGGTATAACTCTGCCGGGGTTCGAACCTGCGACCTCCCACAACCGAGGCGGAAGCTCTAACCATTTAGCCACTGGAGTAGTTTATATATAAGGTGGGATCAATTGCTATTCTTCAGAGGAATGCTGTTGTTATGTATATTTAATTTAATTCTTTGTTTGTTAGTTTTAACTTTTTTAAAATTGCATTACATGCTATTGTAATGTAATGTTGTTTACTAAATTTGATATTGTCCAGAATTGATTTTTTTTATTTTTGTAAACAACTAGTAATAGAAACATTGTATCTAGTTCTTGACATTGTCCCAAAATCAGTGACAGTTTTGGTAAACAACTGTTTTTAAGTTATTTTTTATGTCTTTCTCAGAGTAAGAATCATTAAGTTAAGTCAAGGTCATAAATGGACTACATGACAAGTTGTATATATCAATTGGTACAAACTTCTATTTTTTCCAGAAGAATGAACTTTCGACCCTCATCCGGGAATCTGTTTTGCGCCTTAATTAGTGTGTAACTGTTGTTATGATAAAGGTATATTCAGCTGGGCTTAAAACATTTGACACGTTAAGTTGTATTATGTTGTGACCAGTTTGGGTTGAATTTTTATTTTCTTCAAATTATTGAATTCAAGTGATTCTTTTCCCTGGAAATACAAAAGTGCTCTGACAAAATTCTTGGATAAGACATTTATTGGAATTTATACTGAATTCAAAACTGGAATAATATTTTCTGTGATTTAAGAAGAGACTGTTGACACAGCAGCACTTCGCTGACCACAACAGACGTCATCGCTTTCAATTTCGGATTTCATGGGGACTCGAACTCAGTTTCATTCAGGGGTTTTGTTACTAGGGCTTCTATTTTTAATTCTTGGATTAATTTTGGATTTTTTTTCTCAAAACCGTAAGTACATTTTCGTAATTTTCACTTTGTATTCTAGGTAAATACATTATTTGTTAAATTTTACAGAGCTTGTTGTCTTCACTCTTTTCTGTTACTTATTTTAAGAGCATTGACTCGTAACACTGTAAAGAGCTACCCTTTTTAAAGGGTCTGGCCAACCTAAACAAATAATTTAGAAAACAGAAGGTAAAAAGATTGAATCTCACTGTACTCTTGGAGGTAGGATATACATATAAGATACGGAATGTAGTCCTAGAAAGTGAGTAAATACTAAGATTGAAATCTCATAACATTTAGATGAATGTAATGCATTACAAGACACTGTAGGGGTGAAGAAACTCAAAAAGTAAACAGCTGGGCAATAAACTGTACCTATTTAAATAATAAACCTAATCCTAATGTAAATACTCAACCGAACCCCCTGTTATTAATGAACCTAACCGTAATGCAAATACTGAACCTAACCCTAATGTAAAGACTCAACCGATATCGATGTGGTTGTCACCCTAATAACTCCACCATATTTCAGTGGATATATATGTATCATAGCATTTGTACTTCTTTAGATCTAGAATTGCTTATAATATTGTGTGATGTTTCATAGGCTTTTGATCTGTTCTGACTATAAAGTAAAAACATACGGAATAGACTCTCATTTAATTTGTTGAGTAAGCAGTTATCTTTCATATCGACTTCAGAAAGCAGTTATCTAGAATTGCTTATAATATTGTGTGATGTTTCATAGGCTTTTGATCTGTAAAGTAAAAACATACGGAATAGACTCATTTAATTTGTTGAGTAAGCAGTTATCTTTCATATCGACTTCAGAAAGCAGTTATCTAGAATTGCTTATAATATTGTGTAATGTTTCATAGGCTTTTGATCTGTTCTGACTATAAAGTAAAAACATACGGAATAGACTCATTTAATTTGTTGAGTAAGCAGTTATCTTTCATATCGACTTCAGAAAGTACTTGTTATTTCTTCTGAATCATCTGATAAACTGGCGTTTGCTGGAATCACTCAAAGATCTGGTCTAGGCTAATTATTATTCCTTGGATACATAGCTGACATCATTAATAGTCTTATACGTGTCACAAAACTGTTTAATGATGATATATTATTGGTTTAGTCTCCAATTAATACCAACAACACAGAATGTGCGCTTACCATTAATCTTGAAAATAAAGACTAACTGTTAAAACAATGGCAACGACAATTTATTTCTTCAAGGATCGAGGTTATTTTTTTTTCCCCCATAAATTAGATCCAGTTTTCCCCGGAGTGTGTTTTAAAATGAACATCTACACTTATTTGAGCCTCGTTAAGAAACTATGGTAGCTTCTCAAACATATTAATAATTTCTGCTTACATACCTTCAGACTGCTGAATTATTAGCAGACAGTCAAATACAGTCAAGGTAGGAAATCATTAGAACGAATTTATCTTTCTTAGATATGCTAGTTTATACCCATGTAATATGGGGTTATTGTTCTCCCTCTGACTTCATAAACTCGAAAGACTTGAGGTGGGATGAATTGTAACTGCACTTACGCATAGTGTGTCTACTAATAAGATTGACATTGGAACTGGCAGGCTCTCATTATCGGAAAGAAGAAAATTTCATACACTCAGTACATTTTCAAAATCGTATATGGTTCACCTCCCTCTTATCTCTAAGATCAAACTGATAGGAAACAAACCGAGGCGCGATGGATTAAAGAGATGTTCAACTGGTCACTTTTCGTTTAAACCAAATTCCAATCTGCATTATCCAATATTTTCTTTATGGTCATGTTCAAGTATTAACAGTCAAATGTTGATTTGACTAAGTCGGCAGGATTTCGACGCACTAGGCAGCGTAACAAGTCGAGTCAAAACGGTTAGCGATTTTTCATGTAGACCTTGGTTCTGTTATTGCCTTGTAATTGTTCATTCTTTTGTTTTTCTAAGTTCAGTTGTTTACCTATATTCTGTGTGCGTAAAGCTGATTGCCAGGATGTAACTTGCGCTTTAACTGTAACTTTTTCCTGATATTGTAAGAAACTGCTATTGATGAACTGTTGAAATTAGTAGACTCGAATATTTGTTTACAGACTATACAACATCTATCAATAAATCTTTATGTACCTGATCCTGTACTATACTATGGTTTCAATTGAAATGGACATGCAGAATGTAGTCTTCCAAGGATAGCGATCTTAGGTAAGTGACCATAGATGGATTTGAGAACCTCCTTCAGACGTGCGAGGGAGTCAATAATGTGCCAGTTTCTACATATAATTTGCAAGTATTTTGGGCATCTGGGTGATATGTTATTTGAACAGCATAGGGTTGCTGAGAGTTTTAGTTTTATGTTTGAGGAGAGTGTTTTGGGCAATGAGTTTTCTATGCATTTTTTTTTTTTTTTTCGTGATATGGATCGAGTATCAAACAATACAATATACTTGTCTGATGACTTGAGAGTGAATTTGGTATTGATATGGAAATTGTTAGCAGTTGATAGAACTATTGGAGTTGCTCCCGTGTTTCCATTTATTCTCAGTGTCATCAATCAACCTGCACAACCATTTGAGGGGTTTATGTGTGCTTGATTCAAGAGTTTGCGATTTCATGCTCAGTGTTGGACCATAGTCCTGAACGTGATGTTGGTCATTACTCACGACGTTGTTTAGGTCCAAACCATGGTATAGAAGCGTGGCATGGTAGTCAGTAGTGGCGAATTATCTGTAAATATGTCCCGCGATTCCTTGCAAGCTTGTCATGTGGTATGTTTACACAAAGATTGAGAGAGCAAATAGCCACAGCGAGGAGGGTTACTTTACTGGGCTGACTAGCTTTAAGGAGATTTGCTGATATGGTCTGTGGTGTCTTGTTCTAAGCTTGTCATTCTTTGAGTATGTGTACCTGTGCATGTTCTTTAAACGTTCCCGAGATTATGCCAAACGATAATGTGTTATTTGCCATGCACAGATTAACTAGCCAAACAAAATATATCAACAAAGAAACATATTGAAATAAAGGTCTGTATTGCATCAGAATGGTTGCAACGTGTTGAAAGTAAAAGTGAGTTAATAGCTGATTGAATTAAATTCGGTTCAGTTTGAGAGAAACACCACCACAGGCTTTAGGAGTCTGTTAAACCATTACACTACATGTGCTTCTTTATAATTAAGTTCAAACATATGTAATTTATTCTTTTCCATAAACCACCTTCAAATTTAAGTTCTAAAAATCTTAAATTTCACAATGCTCTACATTTCACCCTTTTCGTATGTCTCTAAAAAAAATTTGCATGTCATGGCCCTCGTTTGTTTTACTTTCGTAACTCAAGAAATTTTAGATAGAATATATCACTGCCATCATGTATTTGCATCCATTATTGTAAATTTTGTATCTTTGTATGTCAGCAATTTATGCCATCCACTGGTGGCCCAGGGAATAAAAACATACCATTATTCATCGTTTTGCTTGCAAACATTTTGCAATGTGCAATTAGATTGTTTGATTAAGATATCGTTCGATTCAGTATAATCTGTTTTTAATTCTTATACATTTTAGATTGTCACTCCTACTTAATGTTCTACAATCATCTCAACTTTCGGCCAATATAATGATGTCTTAAATGTCAATTATTTTAAATGGCATAAAATATGCATATGGTATTTTATGCCCGACAAACTGTCTTTAGATGGTGTCATCAAGCCAGAAGGACGATCATCTATAATAGTTACTTTAGTTTAGCAGTTGAGCCATTTCTCAAATGGTTGCTAACTTACAAGTGACAATTAGATTTATGTCTAATCTAATATGGTTAACTCTGCTAAACTTGTTTCCTATACTGGGCCACAGTGTGCTGATGCTGCTTATGTCAATGTTACCGTCATTGAAAGCAACTCTTTAGTCTGCATATTTCTGAAACGCGTATGGTTCTTGATATAAGCTAAGCAGCAGGAAGGGTGAACAGAACTTTTTAGTTCCTGACCTTATTTTCACAAAATAAAGATTCCTACGAAGACTGAAAAAACAATGTCAATAACTCTAAACCAAAGTTTCTAACCGAGACTATTTCCGTACGGTTGAAAACGGATAATAAATCGTTTGGGTTAGCTCATTTTTGTTATTTTATTGTTGATTTTTTGTTTTTATTTTATAGTGCGTTTAGTTTACTCGCCGGGTCACTCAATATTGGTTGTTTTTCACCCTTCCTGCTGCTATAAATCAACCAAAGATTTTATCCAGACCTATACGATATCTGGATCTTGGGTCATGTAGATTTATTGTTATAAATCCGAACGGAACAGCTTGTGCTTTTGAAACTTAATCATATCCATATCTCCTGAACACCATGTGTAATAAATATTTTGCAGCGTGTAGTTATCTACTCCATTAAATACAACTAAAATATTGCAATTATCTCTGATCACGTTAGGTATCTGTGTATAACGTGAGTAACATAAATAACGTCTGTATTTTTATGTCTACCTCTGGAAAATATCCGAGCTGGATTTGTTTGTCTATCCAGCATAACGTCATCGTACACCACTAAATTATTAATAAATCCATCTAGGTCATATACAGATGGTGCCTCAACAATATCGGTAATAAAGTCAACAACATCATTACCGTTTTCGTCCAATAATTTTGCATTTTCATTAAAATCTTTAAGTACTTCGTAACACCGTTGATCATCTACAGATGGTGCTACCAAATATAATTTATCCCATTTTAGCCATCTCATTATTAGATTAAGCAATAATTGTGTTTTGCCTGATCCAGATGGGCCTATTATAATCAATCTGATAGAATTCGGTAACGCTGGATGATGCTTTACTGGTTCCTGTTTTTGTGTCGCAGAAAAGTCAATTATATCCATATAATAAATAACATGGATTTATATTACGTTCGATGTAGAGTACCTACACCTACTGCCGAATTAACAACAATAACAAGGAAGAATAAAAGACGTGCAATTACAGGCAAGTGTGTGAAATGTGGTACAAAAAATATATATTTATTTCATCAAAGACAGGTGGAGATATCGCCGCTTCATTAGGGAAATTACCAGGAGCTCCATGGGCTAAATACCCCGGTGAGAAACATCTTCCTGGATATAATTATTGTGGTCCTGGAACTCGACTTGATATCCGACTTGATGATCAAGATCAACCAAGACGAGGAGAGTATCCAATAAATAAGATTGATCAAGCGTGTCATGTTCATGACGTTGGGTATAAAAGTAAAGATTTACAACAACGGCATCTCGCAGATGTAAAATTGATTCATGCGTTAAATTCTATACCTAATAAATCTGTC
>JAECUM010042648.1:0-21588 GCA_016617855.1 Megalonaias nervosa
CACAGTAATAAAAGTTATACAAGAAACACAAGTCATTTGCGAAAGTTCTAATCCTACAGTGTGCAAAAAATAAACCAAACGTTTGAATAGTTCAGGACTTTGTTAAAACACGATCGTTAAAGACGCAATTAAGGAAAAGGCTTTGTCTTATTAAAATAATTAATTACAATTTACATTTATCTTCCTGAAGAATTCAATATCATGTCCTGAATTATTAGCTCAATATATTTGCTGAAATTTCTGGGGGTTTTTTCCACATGAGTTTGACAAAAAAACGGTTTGTTTGATATAGATCAGTGATGGTCTGATTGCATTTTATTATCATACTCAATACAGGATGTGAACTAACTGAATTAAACAAGTACCTCAACTGGCGTATTTAGAAACAAATATTATATATTGGAACGAATGTAAATCTGAAATGACCAAAAACAGTTACATAATAAACCTTCAAAACGGAAAGCTAAATACCACTTTAAGAAAAAATTATATCGTGCTTTGCTGCATTGGCACACGAATCGTCTTTATGGTGAGGCACCCATGTTTACCATTCGGCCATGAAGGTATCTAATAAAGACTTATGTTATAGAATAATGTAATATTACTAAATTTTACCCATACAGATTAAACTGGTTGTTTTGTCAGTAGTAAAGATAGATGAGGTTTTGAAACCAAAGAGGGTTTAAGGCCAGAAAACCCCACCCCCCTCAAAAATAAATATATTATGACATGTTTTCACCACCTCAGAGACCTCCTCTCCCTCAAAAATCCACCCTTCTCCAAATTTTTATCTCAGAAAATGATGAAATAATTTGAAACACAAAGGGAATTCTAGACCAATAGATTTTTCATATTAAACAAATGAAATATTATATATATAACGTCCTTCTGTCATTCAATCCGACATGTTGGATTTGATCTGACAAATAAATTTTGTAAGAGATTTAATTCAATCAAATCAGCCTCATGCTATACTGGTGTAAAACCAAAATAATAAGCAATTGTATTAAAAATGTTGGTTACCATGTATCACCAAAATATGGATCAGTATGGTTATTCGCAACTGAACATGACGAACGAATAAGAGGTTGGGCAGATGATTTGATGACATTTATTGACAATATGGTTGATATTTTATTTGATAATGATATTTCTAAACATCTACAGTGTACGTAAGCAAAGTTCCTATCTCCGAGACCCCCTACCCCTCCAAAACTTTCAATGTTAACATTTTGTCAAAAATATGTTAGAAAAATATTTTCACTCACCTGTTCATAACATACTCTAGCAGAATGGCTATGAAAAAAATTATATCTGCCTTTCATATCGTTATTCTGGAAAAATCCATTGCAAATATCTTTGACCTCGATTTCAGTAGGCGTTTTGGGAAAATCCATTGGAAATTACCTATCTTTAACCTTGATTTGGAGTGGGCATTATATTTTAGGACAATCCATTGCAAATGACCTATCTTTGACCTGATTTTGGCGTTATATTCTAAAAAATCCATTGGAAATTCCATATCTTTAACCTTTCAAAATGATTACATGATCCAGTTATTATGGAAATTCCGTGTGGGCAGACGGGATACAATATATTATGACGCTCTGATTGATTTTTATTAACAGCAAGACAATTACAATGGCAAATATATTAGTTGTGTTCAAGTGCCAGCTTTCTTAGTGGACTAACAAAGGAAACAGTGCTCTGTCTGATTGGATATCAAACGAATAGACTGCAATTTATTTTTCATCATAGAAAACCAAAGTATTCTATCATTTAATCGTAGACGATTTTGAAAACATTTTTCTATATATTTTTAGAGAATATGAAGTAGTATATGAATGGGGATTTGAGCCACTTTTATCTGTTTTCATGGATCAACTATTTTATCGTGAAAAAAATGATGAAACCTATCTCGTAAACAAAAATACAAGGAAGAACGACAGTTATATCTAATGTTTAAAAGAATTGCATCGCCTATCACTAGAATATCAACACTCGCTATTAAGTATAATGTACTGTCATGATTATACAAATAAAATTTAATTCTACCGGTTACTTTTCGACGGAATTCAAATAGTTCTTTCATCGCTATCGTACTGAGAAGATACTTACTACCTTTTACAAAAACCTTCGACCTATCTAAGTCTATGTTAATTTTAGTATATTCTTGTTGGCTGATCGGATCATGAAAATTGTCATATTTTAGTGCAACCTCGTCTCGCAAACTTTCAAGATAATTAAAATATTTACTATCGTCTGATTTGATAAGGGAGAGTTTGATTCTGTCAAATTTACTAAAACAAATACCTGAAATTTCATCGTTAAATTAAGATGATAATTGCTCGTTATTAACCATTATTTTTTTTATTTTGCTATTAACTCCATCGACTAATGTTAAATTTTCAAACATTATTTCTGATGTTTAGACAAAATTACTTGCATAATGTCCAAGTGCTAGTGTATTCATTCCGTCTCTGCAATACCTTTTATGATCAAAATTACTTAGTCCACGTTTTATAATTGTATCCGTTTCAAGTTTATGATGATTTGTTCTGATAACATTTGTTTTGATAAAACTGACATTATTATTTAGCGCTGCTTTAAAAGCGTCACAATTCATCATCTTTTCCTCGAGGAATACCTTTTGCTGCTTTTTTTGGAAGTTTATTGTCATCTAATATAACAGCATACATTTTACTCTTTAGTCCAACAAATCCCCTAACTGGCATAAACATAAATTCATCTTTCATTTTTCCAATAACTTTCTTTTTCGAATTATCTTGAAATCCACTACATGCTTGATAATGGGATAAATCAAATAGATTTTTGTTATTGTAAATATCCTGATAGACATCTTCACATTTTATATATAAACTAGCGAATTTGTATCAGTAAACAGCATCTCCGAATCTGGTCACTGCTTTTTGGTAAAATTATAGTGAAAATCGTACATCAGCCACTTTTGATATATCAAGTACAGCTGCACCAATATAAATCGGTTTATTTAACTTTAAATTTGTCTTTCGTCGTTGTATTGCAACAAGATTTTCATTAAATATTTTCATACTAACGAAACCATCATCGTTAACTGATTTATTTCTGCGACGTATATCATTTACAATTTCGATAGAAACTCTTTTTCTAATGTTTTCCATTGTCTTTCCAAACACCGAGTTTTTCATTAACTTGAAAAAGTTTTTCTCAAATTCGGTTTTAGCCACAGCACGACTTTTCGTATTTAAGTCAATGTAATTTGCCATCCACCTCGATTGATTAAACTTTAGCATGCGATAGACGTTTCTCAGAATTAGTCCAGCATCTACTGCTTGTTTTAAATTTTTGTAATGCATAACGTAATTTCTTTTATTTAACAAATTTGGAACTAACTTATTAACAATCGAATTTTTTGCTGTTGTCGGTGCTCTTTGTTCAGGTGATAATAAACTATAATTGATCATAATGGACTCTGCGCAAAACGGATAATCGTTATGTAGATCATGTAACGAACTAGGATAATCTAGGTCAACTTCAACAAAATATGAAATATCTGAAATATCATTATTAATTTTTCTAGGTAAATCTTTTTCAGTTTCTCTAAGAAATTGATCTGGAGTTATCCAATGAAATCCACTATACGGCATTGGCTCTGAAATCGCATAATCGTACAAATTATTATTGTCAAGATAAATAATATAACTGGACGGGAGATTTTTATCATAATTTTTCAGATATTTGTTATTAGCAGCTGCATATATTTTTGTTATAATGCTAATTCCGCCTCTGATACCTTTTTCAACATAGTTAAACATATTAACATCTGTCAGGAGATCTAATTCTATCTTACTTGTCTTTAACAGAGCGTCCCATGACAATCCAGGTGAGGAATAATACCAACAAGGGTCTAATCCATAATTTTTATGACTAACTTGACGAAAACTCTCAAAAACATCTGCTAGCAATAATACATCTGTTTTCAAATATAAATCGTGATAATCACCAAATGTTTTACAACTAAATTTATTCCAAATATCTTGTGCATATTTGTATTCGTCATCTGTGATACTTTCATTTTTGAGTTGCGAATAAAATTTATCTTTATCGGGAAGAGAAGTTTCATCAAATCTGCTCCAATCATCGAGATACTCGTAAGGAAAGATACCTTTTTTGTCAAATTGATATAGTTTTCACCAAAGCAACTTTTTAGGTTAGCGAAATTGCTACAACATTTTACAAGCTCATCTAATGATGCTGCCATAAGTTGCAGACTGTCAATAAAACGTAATTTACCGAGCGTCAACGACATATACTTTTAAAAATTATTTGGAATACATTTTATTACGTTATTTAATTTTAGATTAGCTTTAATATTTTCATCACCAAAAGCTTCTACATTGATATGACTGTCATAGCCACGTAAGTTATGTAAAACTACAGGAATAAAATCTGGAGCATGAAATTTTAAATTACAACTGTTATGAGCTGTTCCACGATATTGGCATGTCAAATGACAATGATCTCGCACCTTATCATGGACTCCGTTGGAGTCTACCAGCAACTTTTCACAAATATGACAATTAACTGCCTCATCGAAATCGAGCTGTTGTTTAGACGTTATTTTCATCGGAGCTGTTTTAAATAATCTGTTAGAAATTTTATTAACTTCGTCTATTAAATTTTTTAATAGCCATACGGCAGGATTTTCACCTCTGTACAATTTTATCGGAGTTGAAAATTTATCGTTAGCGCAACAAACTACTTTATAAGCTACTCCGCAAGGAATATGCTGTTGTATTTTTCTAGTACTGGATTTATTCAAATTATTTTCTGCTCCAACCACAGAAACGAGTAGACACTCGAAATCAGCGTAAATAACAAAAGGAATATTTAGTTTATGATCAAAATTTTTAAATTTTAATATTTTTTTCTTTTTCGCCAGGCATAGTTATTCTTTGAACGTTGACACAGTATTTGAGATGCTCCTGCAGTATTCCATCGCTAGAAAAACCATGCAGACATCTATAACAGAAATATTTTTTATTTTTATTTTTACTATACTGTCTGCCAACTAGGCCGTTAAAGTTTTTTATCCAACAATAATGTCTCTGATAAAATAATAAATTTATTGTATTTTCTGTAGCATTTTCTGAGATATATCTCGGGTAAACGTTTTCTCGCTCATCTAGTCCGAAAACATTTACTGAGATACTGTTTTGTTTTTCAAGTTTGGTATATGATTTTCTGCTACTGGAAAAGTTATTCCTAAAAAATTTAGTTCGTCTTTCTATCGCAAATACTTTTTAGGTCTGCCGGGGTGATCACACTGAGGATGTTTTGCAGAAAGAATAGACAATTGAAAACATTTATCATCATTGTTTTTGACATTTATACAGCATCTTTTGTTTTTAATTTTTTGAGGGAGATAGAGGTACAAACTACCGCGAAGTATGTTATATTTTGCTGTGTGAAATAAAACTTCTTTTGTCATTTCAAATTTCCAACCCGATCCTGATGCAGTAAATTCTTCTAATTTTTTGTTTATTTCTTGATGTATTTCATTGGCGACCATGGCAATATCTGTTCCAGTTAATATTTTTCTCGATTTTGCTGTTAAATATGATTCTGAAATTTCGCTGTCAGAACTTTTTCTTTCAAACATTGCATCAAGTACATCTTCAACTGCGTGTAAGTTTGATAAAATCGTTTGATATTGTACTATTAGTTTGATGCTTTTATGAGCCGCAAGTTCTTGAGCTATAACTGGTTGTAAAAGATGAAATAAATTTGTGGAGCTAAAATTTGCTAAAATGTTTTGATCATCAAGTTTGTAATTATTATCATAACCGGAAAATGCACTAGCAATTTTTTCAGATTTGATAATGTTCTTTTTAGCAATATCTCGCAATTTTAACATCATATATGTAGTAATATTTTATTTTTAATTGAATTTTTTTTATAAGATTCCTAATTAGAGATATGAAATCCTTATAGTATAATGACAGAAATTTTGAGATATCTGAGACTGACGGCAGAAGAGCTAGAATTGTATCATGTACATCAGAAGTACAACTTATACGCTGCAAATGCATTAGGTTCTGTTATTAATATAGAATCTAAAAAATCTGTTGGTATATCAACACCAGCTGGAATGATAATTTCAGTAAAAGGCGATAATACAGAAAGAATTGAAATGTTTAGAAAAGATTTTATTTATACTTTGTTTTGCGACGATATTCCAGAAGGACAACGAGTATACAGAGCAAATAGTTGCTGATGATAATATTGAAAATTTAGCATTACAAAATGAATTTCAACCTCACCCAGTATTTGATTTATATGAGGCAAATGATAATGGAATTATTCAACATATAAGAACAAAAAAAGTTGCTGGAAATTTGCAGAACAGTGGATATCTTGGTATTAATGTACGTGGAACAAAAACTAATTCTGTTTGTTATCAATCTCATCGTTTTGTGTTTGAAACTTTTAACGGACTAATACCTAATAGTTTAGTTGTTGATCATAAAAATGGTATTAAAACAGATAATCGTTTGGAAAATTTAGATGTAGTTACGCCAAAAGAAAACACAAGACGTGGAACTGGTGGTAGTAATAATTTTAAAAACCCAGCTAAACAAATAATTTCAATAAATCTAGAGACTGGAGAAGAAATGAAATTTAAATTAATAACAGCTGCTGGAAAATATCATAAAATTCATTCAAGAGCAGTAAAATTTGTAGCTGATAATGTAACAAAATCAGCAACGTCAATGTTGACATTTGATAGATTTAGTTTTAAATACGATAACTAATGAGATTTTCTATATCATTTCGAGTAAGACAATTATGACTAAATTCCATAATATCGTCGCGATTAAATTGTAATGTTATTATTTTATTTGTATCAAGTTTTATTTTTTCTGCTAGTGTTAATAAAAATTTGTCAGATTCATCTAATGTTATCATAACATCAACAAAATAAAAACTATGTCCCAACAAACAATTTCGAATTGCTTCTGCTAATTCTTTGTGATTTAATATATTAACTCTTTGATGGTGTTTTATTTCTCCGAACATTTTATTATTTATTAATTAGATAAAAGATATATTATAATAATGAACTTAATTGAGAGACTGGCTGAACTATATTCGAGCGATTTTGTTTCAGTTTCAAATTTTGCATCAGAAAATATTACTAACGATTGATTTGCTGGTTATACTGAAAAAGATATTTTGCATAACTATGACGACGAAGAAGAAGATGTTGTTGTTGTTAGTAAAAAAAATTTAAGCAGACCAACAACTGGACGATATGATGTTAAGTACCATATTGCTAAAACAATAATAAAATTTAATTTTACTATCACAGAGCATCAAATATTTTGGCAACTTATAAAACCCTTTTTAAACGTACAAATAACTGGACAACAAAGAAATATAAAATACGATTTTATTTTTGTTACAATATTTAATTTAATGCCAATCGATGATGCAAGAAAATTACATTTAATTTCTTTATGTAAACCAGTAAAATGTAAATCCGTACTAATAAAATACGAAGAAATTTATAATAATATTATTCGATAGACTTAGTTGGTGCCCAGCTATGAAATTTATCGCCATACCCTCGCCATTTGACTAAACTTTTGTTGCCCCGCTTTTTAATAACTTTTTCAGTATCAAATATATCTTGTTCTGTTTCCTGAAGTTCTTGCTCGTTAAAACTGCCAGTTATAAGTTCACCTAATAAATCTTTCAACGAGTATGTAACTGGTATTGATAAAAGTACTTTATCAACAACAAATACTTCTTCGCTCCAGTTATGAGTATACCCTTTTTCAAATGTTTTTTTCGTGAGAGAAATTCTAACTTTATCACCAACTTTAAATTTATGTCTGCGGTACATATTTTCGTTTGCTAATATTGGATTTGCAATCGCGTCGTTTGGCGACATTTCCCTTTTGCCTAGCGAAATGGATCTGTGTTTCGTGTTATTATACTTGTCAACAATTTTTTTGGTAAATTGTCAGTATATTTACTCGTATTTTTAGCTGTCAAATACTTGTGGATTTTTTCGTTGAGCGTGCGATTAAATCTTTCAACGATGACGCTTTTTCCCTCATTTCCTGTAACATATTTTTTATTTTATTTTATTTTGCTCTAAAAATTGTTCAAATTTTTTATTAAAAAATTCTGCTCATGATCAGTCCAGATTTTATTTGGTTTTCTTTCTGTAGTTGTTATTATTTGTTGTAGCGCAACAGTCATCGATGTCCCTGTTTTATCCGAAACGGGTATACTAAACGCGTATATACTAAAAACATCTGCAACATTAAAAATATATCTTTTTGGAGCGCCATCAGTGCCAACGTTAAATTGAGCTAGATTTGAGACATCGACTATATCTATCGCCCAGATATCATCAATAGCATTTGCGACAACTTTACGTCGCTGAAACTTTTTTTTTTTAGGTTTATGTAGCTCAGACGCTAGCGTCTCTGACGCAAAATCATCATATAATTCTTTTTTTACCGAGACCAAGTTTATATTTTGCTCCAATAAAACCCTGGACCAGCCTTCGGTCAACACGTTCTCGCATATTTACAGGTTTCATATCACGAAGTTCGTCTAACAGTACTTTATCGCAGCTGAGTTTATTTTGTTCGTTGTCTGGACGTTCAATGTCTCTGTAGCAGATATCATGGCGCATTGCTATTGCATCAACTTGATTGTAAGGCTCTTGTCCTGGCAGCGGATTATCGTTTTCATCAAGTTGTTTATCAAGAGGATTATAAGGTCCAGTATATTTATGGCCTGGTAATGTCCAACCGTCTTTTGGTTTCGGCAATTTGCCAATAAATGTATGTATATCTATACCTGTTCCAATTATTTCTCTGTTGTTGCATTTCTGATAATATGTAACAAATTTATTTTGCTCGAGGCATAAATCTCTATCACAATCGCACTCGCATGTCATTATTTATTTTATGACTGACACATTTTTCAGATTTATAATAATATTGTTTCAGTCGTCTACTAAAATAATTTCTGGATAACCTGCTCCGGACAACTTTGTTTTTGGTATAAACATACTTTTTCTTTTTCCACAGATTGCACAAATACTTTTCAACATTATGCTATTATTTTTTGTTTTTTCTGTTTTTTTCATCTTTATTTTCTGTTTTAGTTTTACACTTAAGACAATATGTTGACACTGTATATCAGTGAGTTTAAATAAAATTAATTGAAATCTCATCATTAGCGTGAGAAGGTTGTTTGTCGAATTGCAAAATAAACTTTAAAAAATCTGTATTTTCGGTCATCTGTTTATTGAACATTACACAATAGTATCCACAAGCGGAAGTTCCAACTGGTTGAATTTGATTTGACGAATAATTTATTATTTCGCAAGAGACTTCGTCTCTGGAGATTTTGTCTCTTGAATTCTACTCATATATTTTTTTATTGCATCACGTGGTGGAATTCCGAACGAGTCAAAATAATTGTTATCATAAACAGCTACCCAGTGTGTGCCAGATCCGTCATTAAAATCTGGTATATTTATAATACAGGAACCTAGCGTCAGCGATGGAATCGCCGTAAGTTCATCTTTAGAATAAACTCCATTGAAAGTTTTAACTTTTTTTAATTTATCAAGTATATCAAAATTACTTAACGCAGACTTCATCTCTTTGTTCCTGGCAACATTAGTCCTCGTCCTACTCCTAACAGATTTGGCAATAGACTTCCCGCCAATCCTGCTAGTAATGGAGCTATTGGAATAAATCCACCTTTTCTCCTCGGTCGTGTCTTTTTTTTCGTCGTTGTCTTTCTTTTCGTTGTTGTCTTTCTTTTTGCTGTTTTTCGTCTGGGCATTATATTTATCAGTCACATAAAATTAAACTTGCAAAATTGGCAATTTTATTACCATCGACATTCATACGAAACATTAAACTAAAAAGTTAAACGAAAATTTTCTTTATTCCATGACCCTCAACTGCCTTTTTCGTTGCGCCAGATACTGCTCCAGACACTGCTGCTAATCCTAATGTACCGAACACTGGCAAAATTTTAGGTATTAACGTTCTGGCCATTACAGATAGTGCTGGACCGAAGAAACCACCTTGTTTTGACATTGCAGTTATTTGTGCAGCACTTAAATTTAAAACAAAAGGTTTCTTGCGATCGTATTTATTTACTTGTTTTTTGGTTAACATTAATTTTGTTAAAGTACCTAAAACACCTGCTGCAACACCTTTGGTGTTAGGGTTGACCTTTAATGAAACCTGCCTCTTCTTTGCAACAGCAGCTGCTAATTTTTTAACTTGACCATCTGTCAAATATATTTCTTTTACAATATATTTTGTCATCTTATATTAAAGTTACAGATTAAACTTGTACTGACATTTTACCTCCAACAAAATCAATTGTAATAGTTCTGTCGCTGATCACTAACGCATATACATATAACTGCGCTGCTGGAACTGCTCCTAATGTCCAAGTAATTTCAATATCAGCAGTTGAAATTACATCTCTTTCATTTTGTTTGCTAACATCAAAATAAAATATCGGATAAAGTGTACGAAATTCCTCTACTGATATCTGAGATCCGTCTCCAACATCTTGATATTTTTGCAATGCGTCGAGCAGGTACATGTAAGGTCGAGTAATATTTTTATTAGCGTTATCTGCAAAATTACATTCTATCGCTCGCTCCGGGTATTGCTTTGAATTTATTCTAGCATATATTCGTCTAACATCAGCATTATCAAATATCGCATTATTTTGTTGTTGGTTAATACGTCGCGCTTGCAGTTGAAATACAACAAATAATTGCCGTGGCTTTTGTTCAGTTGACGTTGTTGTGACTCGCCATGTGTAGTCGGTGGTATTTGGAACTGCTGTTTGATATATTTTAAGTTGCTGAAAATGAATTTTCTTTGTGCGGTTTTTAAGAATATCATCTAATTCGAGCGATTGTGAAACTGTCGGTGTTATTCGTGGCATCCACAGAGCAAGTTTGTTTATGATAAACTGTACATCAGCTCCGCCTGACCTAAACAGGCAGTCGTTTTGTTCTGATCGATCTAAAATAAGCGTATGTTTAACTCCACGAAATATTTTATTGTAGTCCCTGCAAACGCCAAATATTGTACTTAGTGTCAGCATCATTGTAATTTGACGTGATACTGCTGGAAGTGCCTTTCTCTTAACATAACCCTCATTGTAATGTATATTTCTTCTGTTATGAGCAATTATGTCATTAACATGCTCTAACGTTACAGTGCCGTCTGCAGCTGCGTCTACTTGATTTAAGCCAAGATTATTACAAGCAGCATTAAGTGAAAGTCTTGTAGCGTCTGCATTAGCGTCTGCAGCTGGTGCGGCTATACCTAGCACAGCAGCATTAGCAATAAGAAAATTTCTTGCAATTACAGCATTTGCGGCAGCATCAGCCCCAGCAGCTATAATAGGTGTTAATCTTGATAAAATTTCAACTGATGCAACAACACCTGCACCACCAGTTCCAGTATCTTTAAACCAGATCATATTAGTTGCAGTTGATTTGGAGTAATCATCGGAAAACGAAATAGTATATAAGATTGTACTTGCAATTTGTAAGTGACTTGAAATATCTTCGACAGTTTGATTGGCCAGCTGATATCTAGCACCTTTAAAAAAACACCAACCATCATTTATAAGAGCTACTTCTGTGTTAGCTGCAATTGCGACAGGTGGAACAGCTACTGTCATAATCTGACCACGAACTTCTAACATTGCTTTATGAAGCAGTAGAAATACGTCATCATCTCGAGTATTAAATGTTCTGGAGCCAGCCTTATTAGGTTCGTTAAAATTTTCATCGAGATACTCAATATATTCAAATTCTGTTACCGTGTCGTTTTCGTCATAAATTTCTGCTAAATCGAGATAATTTTTAACAGACATTTTTCTTATTTATTAGGTTATACAAAATTATTGCCAGTCATGTAGTGATTGGCGTTGTTGCTTTAGATATTAATTTTTGTATAATTTGTTCTCCTTTCGGTGATAAAAGTTTTTTTGTTGTTGTTATCATTGCGCGTTGGGTTTCTTTTGTTGGTGCGATTTCTGAAATAGCTTGTTTGATTGTCGGTCTTTTTATTTTATCAGCTATTTTTTTGTCCCACAGCAGTTCCAGCAGCAGATGCAGCTCCAGTTGCAAAAGTTTTTGATGCGTCAAGTGCAATTGGTGCAACTTTATGATCTATTCCTGGAGCATTTTCTATAATTTTAGCAAATATATTTCCCAAAAATCCTCCTACTATTTTTCTTCGATAAACTTTTTTCTGTTTCATTATATCTGAGATTGTATAATTTTATTACCAAATCTTTCGCATTACTAAAAATCTTTTAGCTTTTCTTATAAAATATGTTTACTATTGTTCGCGTAAGTGTAAATAATAAGTAACAATTTCATTGTTAAAATATAACTGTCTTCCAGACTGATCTGTCAATTGCATATTTACTTCTGTTATTTGATTTTCAACATTTAACGGATAATAAATAACTTGACGTGGACTAATTTGCATCAGAGATCCTTGCGGAACATCTGGTGAAAAACTGTATATTGTTTGTCCTTTACTACCTAAGGCTGAGTAAGATCCAGATGCAATAGAGCAATTTACCAATATTGCGTTTACATCAGTTATATTTACTGGCAGTTGGCCGTCATACGTTTCGGGATTATCACGATTAAGAGCAGGATATATATAATTATAAAATCCTATTAGTGATGCGATACTTGTTTGCGATACAAGACTAATTGTTATATCTTTTAATGTTATTCTAGCGCGTAACGTATTATAATTTGGTTTCAGCTCAAAATTATCAGCTATACCTTTAGTTTTTGTTATAAGTTCTTTTATTATTTTATTTTGATCGTCAGTATTATAAGCTCCTTGTGGAATTTTAATTGTTTTCCACGTGACAAATGGTGAAGTACGTATAGGAATAGTAAATGCAAATTCATCGTTAATCCCAGTTTTTACATAGAATTCCAACAAGTGCAGGAAATTAATCCAATTTCATATTGTTTTTCACGATCTAGTTCTATTGGCGGAATATACTTTACATAAAAATTTGCGCTATCTTTATCAGATTGGCTAGAGTCTAGTAATAATGTTGCTGACATTTATTATTATATTTTTATAAAATTAAATCGCCGCGATTAGATCGCGATGTAAAGTTTCGTATTCGTCAGATGTTAATAAATTTTCCGATCTCAAATTATCAAGTATGTCAATAATTTCATTGTCAATTTCAGCACCAACATTTCCAGCTTCTTTTGATGATATCAATAACATTAATCTGCCAATCATTTCAGTAACTGATGAAAATATTCTAACTCCAGTTCCTGTTTTTTCAGCTAACCTTCTATCAAGTTTTTCATAATTATCAACCAATCGACTTAATTCAGTTTGTCTTTCAATAGGACCCATATCCTTTGGGACAACTGTATCAGCCTTCATATGTTTTTCATCTAGATTTTTTGCCTCGGTACTCAAACTATGGTTAGCATTTTCGTATCGGTTTTCTTTTATTCTACTTATAACTTTGATATAAAGATCAGCAATAATCCAATGTCGATATCTGTCAATACTGCCGCGGTATCTTTCGTTTTCTAGTTTTACATCGTTAAGATGTATCTTACTTTCTTCTTTTATTTTTTCTAGATCTTCAATTTTTTTTTGAATTCGTAATTATCATTTCTAACATCTCGTACTCTCGTTTTAAAAAAATCATATTTTTCATCAAAATTTTTATGCTCATAATCTCTTATTTTGTCATTTATAGTTTCTAAAGCAGAGTCAAATCTTTCTTTGTCTTGAATATCTAATCCATGTTCTTTTCTAAATTCCTCCTTTTTTAGCTCTTTCTTCAGCAAATATATCCTCTAACATTTCTTCTGATTTTTTCATTTTTTTTCTAACTTTCTTTCAATCGGTTCAACTATTATATGAGTTGCTAATCTTTGTTCAAGTGCTAGTGGATCATTTATCAGCCTATCAATTTCAGCTTGTCTTGCAACAGGATTAGCTATATGCGCTGTAAGTAACTCAGCTAATCTTCTTTTTTCTTCTTCAGATCTTTCAATAATTTTTTCCAACAGCCGCTTCTTGATATTTTTTAATTGATCCTAGTAAACCTTCTTCTGATGGTGGACCAGTTTCAGGTTGTTTTCCAAGTAAAGCCTCAGTAACTGGTTTGAGAGCGGCGGCTGTTGTTTCTGCTGCAGCCACTTGACCACGTCGTGCTTGTTGGATCATCTGCCTAAGTTCAGCTTTAGATTTAACAAGTTTTTTTTAGATTTTCTATATGTTTTCTGTACTTTGCTTGTCTTTCCATTAATTACATACTATTTTCTATAAAAATTATTGTAGATATTTTTCAATACAACATCGAAACATTTTACTCGTATCATTTGTTAATTTATCAAACTAAAAAAAGTCATATTTATTTGCCGTTGCTTTATGATATAATTCAATAAATTTTTCTTTTGTTACATCACCACATTGTTCGTTCGCGATATTTCTAACGTCGACATTGTCCAGTCCTGGAAATAATATAAAACAACCAGTATTTCGCCTAATAAATCTGTCAACATTATAAAAACCTTGAGCGAGATAAATAGAATTGCATTTTTTATTACGTGATAGTGAAAAATATGATCTTATTTTATTCATTTCCTCGTTGTTTAGCGGAATATCATCAAAAACAACTATCTTGTGTTCGGACGAATCAAGTTGATTAACTGGAACAAGTTCTTCTGGTTGTTTAATAATAAAAAAATCTTCACCAGCCTCAAGATCATCACGAAGTTTGTGATTATAATTGTTAAGTAGCTCGTACTTATCCTGTTGTGGATTAATTGTGTAAATATAAACGTGATCGTAGTTAAAATTATCTCCTAGAAGTAAATTCATAAGCAAGTTTGTTTTCCCAGATCCAGTTCTTCCAACAATAAGATAATGACAATCTGGAAGTTCGTTTTCATGTTTATGTTTCACCAATCGCTCTGTATCAAAGTTTAATATCGACGATTATTGTTATACAATTTTATGTTATATAAAAAAATTGTCAGACGATAAATAAATAATGAGCTATTATACAAAATTTGGAACATTAGTAGGAGATTCATCAGCTGTAAGTACAACAATAACAGACGGTAAGGTTGATTTATCAGGTTACCTGAAAAAATCCGGCGACACAATAGCGGGAAACTTGTTTATGTCAACTCAACGAGTACTAGATTTAGAAACAGATTATCCGCCAATAAATATCGTTAATACACAAGCTGTTAGTTATGCACAACTAAAATTAGTTGACGATAACAAGTTAGACAAGGCCGGCGGAACTTTAAGCGGTAACTTAGATATGTCAGGAAAAAAAATTATAAATTTAGAGACCGGGTATCCACCAGCAAACTTAAATCAAACTCAAGCGGTAAGTTATTTGCAGTTGAAGTATGTTGATGATAACAAACTTGATAAAATAGGTGGAACAGTTACAGGTAATATTTTCATGAACAAGAATAAAATTACGTACCTTGGAGACCCAGCCACAGAATCAGACGCAGCAACAAAAAATACGTAGACGACCAAGAATCTAAGTATGTGTTAGTGCGCGGTGGCATAATGCGTGCATTTCTCAATATGAATAATAATGGTATTAATGATATCAGAACACCAGAAACAGATTTTGACGCAGCAACAAAAAAATACGTCGACGATAGCAACATTCCGACGGTAACAGCAATAGCAACAATCAACGATGGAATGATCACATTCAGAAATGATTTTTCCAATCACGTACAAACGTTTCTAAATTTTCGTAGAAATATAAACAAATCTATTAATGAATTTTTTGGAAATCCAGCGGTTGTAGATATTAAACTCGTTGACATTAACACAAAACTAAACGATATTGTTAGTGGAATTCCTAATATCATTGAAAAAACGAATCTGATTAAAATTCCTCACAAGCAGATCTTCAATGTGGTACACACAGTAGCATCAGGATCAGCAACATGGACACCGCAAAATAACACTATCAAACATACCGCAGAAGTCACTGGTGTATATAGGCTTTCCATATTTAGCGGTGCAAAATTTAGTATATTTACCACATATCTATGGCGTCATTCAACCGATAATTTTTCTGGAACTGTATCTTTAGTGTTAAATAAAGATGCCGAAGAAATATTTCTACTGGCACCATCTGATAAAAAATTAACCGCAACGTCTTACTGGTGGTGTCTGGAATTTGTCGCTGAAACACCTCGATTAAGTTAATTATAACAAATCAAACCCAGGGACTGGCACTAGAGTTTTTAATATTGTATAAAATCTGTAAACAAATATTATATAATGAAAAAAAGCATAGTTGATTTTAATCATATTTCAGATAAAATTCCAAAACAAGATGTGGACGCTCTAATACAATATTACAGATATTATCATAAAAACTTTGGTGCGTGAAAAAATGTTACAAATACTATAACAGAATACTTCGAGTGATATCATATTTACCACTGCTAATGACTAGCTCTGGTATAATTTCAAGTGGAGCATCATTAAATCCGTTTTTGTTAATAATAACCGGTGTTGGTGTTTCTCTTGCAACAGGGTGTAAAAAATTTGAACCTCGACTTGCAACTAAAAAAAAACGCTTGTAAAACAGCAAGTATAACTTATAAAAAATTACTTGATCAGATACGATCTTATTTGCGTGGTATAAAATATGATATGGACGATTTAATACGAGAGTTTCGTATTATTGACAGTATGTTAACAGATATTCTGCCAATGAGAGTCAGCAGATATGAAAAAGATTATCAAAAAAAATATAGTAATGGTAGGATATAAAATAAAATAATCTCAAACAATGTTTTCACTTACCTGTTCATCATTTTTTTCACGATAGAAGACTTACAATGTTTGATCCATGGAAACAGATAAAAGTGTCTCAAATCTTCATTCATATACTACTTCATATTCTCTAAAAATGTATAGAAAAATGTTTTCAAAATCGTGTACGAGTAAATGATAAAATACTTTGGTTTTCTATGATGAAAAATAAATTGCAGTCTATTCGTTTGATATCCGATCAGACAGAGCACTGTTTCCTTTGTTAGCCCACTAAGAAAGCTGCCACTTGAACACAACTAATATATTTGCCATTGCAATTGTCTTGCTGTGAATAAAAATCAATCAGAGCGTCATAATATATTGTATGCCGTCTGCCCACACGGAATTTCCATAATAACTAGATCATGTAATCATTTTGAAAGGTTAAAAATAGAGAATTTCCAATGGATTTTTTAGAATATAACGCCGAAATCAGGTCAAAGATAGGTCATTTGCAATGGATTTTCCTAATAACGCCCACTCCAAATCAAGGTTCAATATAGGTAATTTCCAATGGATTTTCCTAAAACGCCTACTGAAATCAAGGTCAAAGATATTTGCAATGGATTTTCCCAGAAAAACGATATAAAAAGCAGTCAAAATTTTCTTCATGGCCATTCTGCTAGAGAATTTTATAAACAGGTAAGTGAAAATATTTTTCTAACATATTTTTGACAAAATGTTAACATAGAAAGTTTTGGAGGGATAGGGGGTCTCGGAGATAGGAACCTTGCTTACGTACACTGTAGATGTTTAGAAATATCATTATCAAATAAAACATCAACCATATTGTCAATAAATGTCATCAGATCATCTGCCCAACCTCTTATTCGTTCGTCATTTTCAGTTGCGAATAACCATACTGATCCATATTTTGGTGATACATGGTAACCAACATTTTTAATACAATTGCTTAATATTTTAGGTTTTATACCAGTATAGCATAAGGCTGATTTGATTGAATTAAATCTCTTACAAAATTTGTTTGTCAGATCAAATCCAACATGTCGGATTGGATTATAGTGATACATTATATATAATATTTCATTTGTTTAATATGAAAAATCTATTGGTCTAGAATCTCCTTTAGGTTTCAAAATTTCATCATTTTCTGAGATAAGAGGGTGGTTTTTTTAGGGAGAGGGGGTCTCTGAGGTGGTGAAAAAATGTTAGAATATATTTATTCTTAAGGGGGGTGGGTGGTTTTCTGAGCTAAAACCCTCTTTGGATACGAAACCTCATATACATATACTACTACTCCACCTTCATAATCTCTGATATTTGTTTTTCATCTTGCCAATGAAAGTATGAGGGTTGTGATCGCTGAATACAATAATCGGATAAGGAGCTGAACTAATATACACTTCAAAATGTTGCAAAACAAACATTCCTTCTTGATTGTGAAATAATTTCTCTGGTGCTTATTTAATTGGTTAGATAAATAGTACATTGGATGATCTACACAAGTGTTGTCTTGAATTTATACCGCACCATCACCTGCTTCAACAGATATGTTTATATGATTGACTGAATTTTGGAGCTGAAAGAAATGACTAAAATTTGGAGCTGAAAGAACTGGTGTACGTTAAATATGGCCTTTAACTTATCAAAAGCCTTCTGACGTTTCTCAGACCAATGAAACTTGGGTTTCTTTACTCAGCAGATTGGTCAGAGATTCGTCAATTATGGAACAGTAAGAGCAACATTTCCTATACTATCCGGTCATACCTAAAAATCACATCAACTGCTTTTTACTAATACATGGTGAAATCTAGTCACTTTTACTTGGTTCTATGAAAATCATTTTCCAGCAAATATTGAATTTCTATTTTCAAGCTTTAGTTTGAGGGGATTCACAGGTGAGGAATCTACAATTTCGGCATCATGGTAGATTTTATTTGTTCGTGTTGGACATCTGGAAAAAAGTGCTTATATTCAAATAATAGCTGTTTTCGCTTACTCTTTTGTTGTGGCTGTATATGTAAAAGGTTCTTGTCCAGATTATTCAATAGTTTTGAACTCCGAAGATTGGTTACACCAAAGTCATTATAGTCTGATTGCATTCAATCACATAATTTCACACTGTGTGGGACAGGTACAACTAAACTGACTGCATGATTAACACGGTTATCTCTATCAACATAGTCCTTTAACATTAACATCCCAAGAGTATTAATCATGTGAGTTAAGTCAGTTCCTTTCTTTCTAACTTGATAAGGACCATCATAATTAGCCTGAAGAACATTTTGTGGTATGGGCAAGTGAGCCAGAACTCTATCATCAGGCTGAAAATACCTTTCCTTTTTATTTCTGCCATACCTTGATTTCATTTTTGACCTGGTCTTAGGTAAGGGACTGGCACAGGATACGACTATTCTGCCAAATGGTTCGTCAATGTAGGAATATTTTGCAGATGAGCCTTATGTATTTCTTTTTGGGTTTTCCAGCCATTGGACAAGTATGACAAGATCTACTTTATTTACAAATATCACTTTTAATTTTCGGTCAATAAAAGTGATTCAAGATCTTATGATAGTCTTATTGACCCCTAAATGACCAGCCAAAGGAGATTCATGGGGTAAACTAAGAATATCCTGTCTATACCATTAAAGAACAACAATTTGATATCTCACTGACCACTCGTCACCAGCGAGTGCCTCAGGTGATCTCCATTTCCTCATACGGATTTCATTTTTTTAAAAATAACAAACAGATACTTCTGTTCGCTAATAGCCCTCTGAAACAAAAACGAGATATGAGGATCTTGTTCCATTTCGACAATGACTGATTGTCGTTTGTCACCCCAGTTAGAATAAAGAAATTGGGAGAATCATCAATAAGTGATACAGAATCTTCGGTCATGAATGGTTCATAATTCTCCATAATAAAATCAAACAGGGGTTGTTTGACCCAACCAAGGTATTGTTTTCATTAAATGACCGCGAAATTGACTTCTTAGAAATAAGCGCATTTGGAATATCTCGGTCTTGATTCTGTTGCTTATTTTTTAATCTGTTGCAATCAGAAATAACGTGTCCTTTCTGTTTGTAATAGGTGCACGTAGGATGAGAAAGGATTTTTGATGAGTCTTATCAAAAACTTGTTTCGGAAAAGTTGTGGCAGCTTGAGATTTGGAAATGCTCGTATGAGACTGAAATAGCTTTTTACCAATAAAATGCTGAGTGGAAGACTTCCTGACAAAAGAACCCTTGTGAATCAAGGAATAGTCGTGAGCTGCATGAGCAGCATTTTCTAAAGTGTCCACTTTGTGCTCATCAATATAGTTCTTAACGTCATTGTGGACGGAATTCATGAACTCTTCAATTAATGTGAGTTCTCTGAGATTATCGTAATCTTTATCAGCCTTTTTAGAAGAGCACCAACTATCAAATTGTCGTGCTTTTTCCCATGCAAATTCGACATGTTTGGTCAAGTCTGCCTCTGATGTGAACTGCAAGAATAAGTAATTTCTTAAGAAATCAAGATTATATAAAAAGCTAAGACACAAAAGTAGAACCAAGATGAGGCTCAAAAGTTAATTTCTAAGTTTTCAACAAAATAAAATCTGTTCTTCATGGGGGAATTCAAAAGTCCTACACATAGAACCCAATAAACATGTTCACCTCTATTGATAATGATCCTAATATTTAACTCACACTCAGAGAAAAATATTAACTATGCAATATTTGTTTTCCAAAATAAAAGTTAGTGCTCAGGTACACAATGAACTTGATTTCGGACAAGGTCAAAGTCCAAATTACAATTATACATAACATATAATCAGGGAAAAATAAAACTAACAAACAATATATATATATATATATATATATATATATATATATATATATATATATATATATATATATATATATATATATATATATATATATATATATATATATATATATATATATATAGATATAGATATATTGTATTGGTCTAATTCTCAACTAAGTAAAATTCAATCACTTTTTCAACAGCTGAATTTGAATCTTCATTATACATCGATCTCATTACCAAGTATATCTTTTTTCAAATATGTTAATTTGTTGTTGTTCGTTTATCCGCTTTTTACGGCACCGCAATATAAAGTAGGTTGTGTAGTGCCAGGCCATTTGACTAAATGCCTTGTCCAAGGACATCCCACGGTAAACGATCTAATAACAATAATAATAATGAGGACTTTGTATAGCGCCTAATCTTTAGAAGCTCTAAGCGCTTTACAACATTTGACAACACTTAAAAAACATATATAATGATATGATTACAAAATTAAAAACAAATACCACGAAAGTAGAAACAGAAAATATGCTGTAAATATTTAAGGCAAGGATACATTATTAGGTCTTTAAGTCTGTTCTTGCAGTTGAAATAGGTGAGTTTTAAGAGCGCTCTTGAATGAGATCACTGTGTCTTTGTGTCTAAGTGCAGTGGGCAATTTGTTCCACGTTGTTGGGCCCTGGTATGCAAAAGAGCGTTGTCCATATGATTTCATCTTCATAGTGGGAATAATGAGAATACGAGTGTCAGAAGAGGAGCGTAAGCATCTTGCAGGTGTGTACACATGGGTGAGGTCAGATAGGTATGCTGGACTGGAGCCCGTCAGTGAAACGTAGCACAGAGAACAAATTTTGTG